>SOPF01027097.1:178849-336019 GCA_012979155.1 Hypericum perforatum | reverse complement strand
GCTATCCTTTCCAACATTTGATCAATGAATGGCAAAGGAAAATGATCCTTTCGTGTGGCATCATTTAATTTTCTATAGTCAACACACACTCTCCAACCGGTCACAGTACGTGTTGGAATGGGTTCCCCCTCATCATTGATTACCACTATCATTCCCCTTTTCTTGGGAACACAATAGATTGGACTAACCCATTCACTATCCGAAATTGGATAAATAATGCCTGCTTCTAGAAGCTTGATCACCTCCTTTTTTACAACCTCTTTCATGTTAGGATTTAGTCGCCTTTGTTAGTCTACCCTAGGCCTTGCTTCATCCTCCATGTGAATATGGTGCATTACAATTTCTGGGCTTATCCCCTTGATGTCTGAGATTTGCCAAGCAATTGCCTTAATTCGTTTGTTCACTATTGTGAGAACTTTGTCCTCTTCATCCTTGGAGAGCTTGTTCGAGATTATAATTGGTAACCTACCTCCATCTATTAAGAATGCATATCTTAGATACGAGGGTAGTTCTTTTAACTCCAAGGATGGAGCTTTTAAAATTGAGGGTGGAGTTCGATATCTCAAATGAATTTCCAATTCCTCAAGTAGACTTTTTGTATCGATATCCTCCTTCACTTCCTTCACAGTTTCCTCTTCTTCGTCGTGTTGTTCTTTATCCTCTATTCTCAAAATATTTTCCTTACAACATTCGAGAATACATTCATCAACAACATCTATTTTCATACACATCCCTTCATCAAGAGGATGACGCATCACACTTGTCATTTTAAACTCAACCTTCTCATCTCCAATTCGTAGAACCAATTTACCATTATGCACATCTACCAATGCATGTGCTGTGTTGAGGAAGGGTCTGCCAAAAATTAGTGGACAATTTTTGTCCTCTGAAAAATCCAGAACCACAAAGTCAACTGGAAAGATGAACCTGTCGATCTTTACCAGGACATCCTCAACCACACCGAATAGTTTCTTTATAGTTTGGTCTGCCAACTGGAGTAGCATCGAAGTTGGCTTAACATCACACAGCCCTAGTTTGCGAAATGTCGATAAAGGCATCAAGTTAATACTTGCGCCTTAATCACATAAACACTTTGGAAACTCAATGTCACCAATAAAACTAGGAATAGTGAAACTCCCAGGATCTTGAAGCTTAGTGGGAATATTTTTCAAGATTAGAGAGCTACAATCTACCGTGAGGGCGACTGTCTCTTTATCTTCCCACTTCCTCTTCTTCGTGATGAGTTCCTTTAGAAATTTGGCATAGTGTGGAACTTGATCTAGCATCTCAAGAAAAGAGACACTGATTTGTACATCCTTCATTTTCTCCATAAAACGGAGGAATTTCTCATCCATTCCCGACTTTCTCTTTACCCTTTGCGGATAAGGTAGAATGTGAATCATTGGGGGTGGCGGTACGTAAACTTCTTCTTCTATCGCAACTTTATCTTGTAAAGTTTTTTCTTGAGGCAGTTGTTCAACTTTCTCTTTCACAACATCGTCAACCTTATCTTTGTCAGAGTCCACCACTTCACTTTCTTTAGCCTTCTTGTTGACTGTTTGAGAGGCTAATTCTTTACCACTCCTTAAAGCGATAGCATTTACGTGACCTCGAGGATTTTCTTCAGTAGAACTAGGGAGTGAACCTATTGCTCTTTGGGCATTTGCCTTTGCAATTTCTCCAAGTTGTATTTCCATGTTTTGCATGGCAGTTGATTGCCCCCTAAGGAATTGTTCTAAATTATTTTGCCTTGCCTCTTGGCTTGCTAAGGCCTTCAAAATTTGGCTTTGGTTAGTAGATAATTCTCCAATCTATTGGATGAATTTCTCTACCTTGTCAAATCTTTCCTCTAGGGCCCCCATTCTTTCTCCCAAAAATCCACGTGGTTGAAAACTAGGTGGTGGTCCTTGTTGTGGTGCACATAATGGTAGTCCTTTATTAGGAACAATTGCCATGTTATCTTCATTGCTCCTATCTTTCCACGAGAAATTAGGATGATTCCTCCATCCAAGATTGTATGTTGAAGAATATGGATTGTTCCCCATCCTATTTCCTCCTTGTCCTTGACCACTAATAAAATTGACTGGCTCAGTTTGTTGGTTCATCATGGTACATTGACTCATGTCATGGCCACTGTTGCCACATGCTTCACAATTTTGTTGAATAGCGACAGCATCAACTTTGCTACAGGTCAATTCACGTAACTATTTTGCCATTAAATCTACCTGAGCTTGTAATGATGAGGAAGCATCAAGTTCAATCATTCCTCTCTTCTCACTTCGCTCAGTTAGTTCTCTAAGCTCTCTGACAGGTTGTTTCTTTCTCTCATTTGCGATTATCCTGTTTGTTGCTGCCAACTCTTCCAGAACATGGTAAGCTTCATCTCTTTCCTTCCTCAGAAAATTCCTATTAGAAGCAGCATCAACAGTTCCCATTGTTGTTGGTGAAAGGATAAAATAAAAAGTTTTTAGCAAAGACTCCTTCGATAAACCATGGTGTGGGCAACTCCTCTCCAATCCCTTAAATCTCTCCCAAGTTTCACTCAAAGAGTCTCCTTCATATTGTTCAAAATTTGTGATCTCCTTGACTAGCTTACTTGTCCTCGAGTATAGGAAATATTGATCCAGAAAAGTATTTGCAAGTTCTGCCCAAGTAGTTATTTGAGTATCCTTAAGTTGCTTATACCACAGTTTAGCCTTGTCCCTAAGTGTGTATGGAAACATTATTATCTTAATGACATCATCAGAAACTCCCTGATACTTGAAGTTATCAGCTAATTCCATGAAGTTTCCAAGATGGTCATTTGCGTCTTCATTAGGTAATCCATAGAACTGACTTGATGCTTGAAGCATATGAATCATTGCCGGCTTGATTTCGAAGTGATTAGCTTCAATAGCTGGATTCTGGATTCCTGTTTTCGCTCCTTGATATGTCGGTCTTCCATGGTCCAATAGAGATTGTCGAGGTGCTTGAGCCTCAGCTCCTTGTCCTTCTTGTCTTTGATCCATCCTTGATTTATCTCTTTTTTCCTTGTGCAATGACCTTTCTAATCGAGTAATGTCTTCTTCAAATTCTAACAGAAGGTTTTTGGTTGACCTGGTTAAGGGCATACATGTAATTTTCCTCCTTAGTAACTTGTTTTGCAAGTAACGCTAAAAATTAACACTAAAAATTTTTTTGTTTTTTTTATTATTATATTATACTATTATTAGAACACGTAAAAAGTTTTCCTAACCCAAGTTCGTTCACCAAATCAAGTATTTAAAAGTCGATCCCCGGCAATGGCGCCAATTTGTTCCTAAACCTCCCGGGCGAGAGGTGTCTGCTCTTATTCTTATAAGTTTTCTGCTGTTTTTCTAGATGACAGGTCGTCTGTCTGGATGACCTGGCGTATGCCATAAGTTCCTGGCGTGCACCAGGTTTTACGTTTTTTGAAGAGTTGGAGTACGCCAACTCTTCTAGCGTGAGAGTTTTTGCCTCGGATGGCCAAAGTTGGCGTACGCCACCTATTTCTGGCGTGCGCCAACACAGCAGTTTTTCTAGCAGAGTTGCACAAATGAGTAAGTAAGGGAATATCGTCCCACAAAGACCGAGTTTAAGGCTTCAACTTGGTTTTGTAACTTGTCTAAGATCAAATTATGAAGTGGTTTGATGGAAACTTTCGTTCTAAGATGGTTTACTACTCTAACAAATTATGAACTTAGTTACTTGAAGGTTTGGTATTCAAAGCAGATTCTTAACAACTTATATTGCACAAATGAGCAAAGTGAACTTAAAACCACAATAATCATCGAATTCAGAAGGTTTACTACGTACATAACATGGTCCTAGTGTTTCGAAATCAACCAAACTACACTCTCGTGCTAGAAAGGCTTAAATTGCTTCTTTACTATGCTTAGAATGATAAGATGTTCTCTCGACCCCAAAAACCAACTAAGCACAGTAAAGAACCAACTATGTGCATCACTTTAAGGACAATAAATCACTGAGTAAGAGTATTAGCAACTCGAACCAGCAACTTATCTAACTAACCTTTCCATTTAAACTATCTCTTCTCGGTTTCAAGTTTAAACTACCTTCTAACCTTGGTGATCAAACAAGTTTAGCATGGTATTAAGTTCGTTAGTTTGACATGTTCATCATGTTTTTAACCCTCTAAACCATGACTAAGTAGTGGCTTTAAGCCACCAAACTCAAAGATCAACTACTCATACATGCTTGCAAAGAACAATATAATTAAAAACATGAACATACTTAGCATTAATTAACAAAACGAAGAGTACAAGAGAAGAAAGCTTTACAAGGTGATCCTCAGCTTTTCCTCAAGTTCTTCATAGAAAGGATAGCCCAAGTTCGTGCTCCTCTCTCTCTCTCTTACTCACACTTGTCTCTTCTACACTAATGTTCATTATTTGCATAAAAACAAAAATCCAAAGTCAAACAAATATAAACTAACTTAATATCCTAACAACTATCCACCATTCTACCATAATGGTCTGCCAAGGTCACAAGAAGGCCAAAAATCCCAAGTGCATGGCCCCTTCCAATGTTTTCCACTCAAAGAGGCAAGTGGCTGGTAGTGTCAGTGTCTGGTCTGGCGTACGCCAACTGTGCTTGGCGTATGCCAGATCTTCAGATGCTTGGTCGTTCGCAATCCATCAATCTTGCTCGTGGTTGTTCGCTCCTGGTGCATCATTAACGTACACCACCTATCTCTGGCGTGCGCCAGGTCCTCAGCTTTGCTCTTCTCTCCTCTACATCTCTCCTCTTGTCCATGCATCCGCTCATCTAACTCGGTCGTCATCCATTTCCTCGAATTAGCTCCTAAAACCATAAAACATAATGAGAAACAAAATACACGACTAAAAACATGAAATAAAGAAAACTAAGACAAAGATGACAAAAACTTAAAATAAAACAACCTAAAACACTAAGAACAAACTATAAAATAGACATAAGTAATGAGTGTTTTAAGCACTCATCACCCTTACATCTCTCGCCTTTGCTTAAATTACTATTTTTGTCCCTACTATTCCTAAAAAGATAATTTTGTCCCCCAGATTTGATTAAATACCACCATAAGGTCCCTGGTGCCGGAATCAGAAAATTCCTTTGGCACTAAGGCACCTGAAATAACCAAATTGCCCTTGAGTCAAAAATTCCTCTAACACTAGATGGTCGCTGTCGTTTGCCGCTTCTACTCCTTGTATCGCCTAATGATTCCACTTCTACGATGGTTATTTTCCTCGAAAGTAACTGAGTCGAAGCTAGTCAACACCAAAGTCAACTTCTCCATCCAAGGTTATGACTCCAACTCCAAACCTGAAAACTCACCCACCAAGCCCGACCTCCCTCTGCCGTATGACCTCTTCAGCAAGAAGGTGCAAACGAAGGAGGACCCCGATGACGAGCTCTTTCGAATCATCAAGGATAAGGGCCACCTACTCGACATAGTAACCTACACAGTCATGATCAAGGCCTATGCAAATGCTTATTCTATTCTCGTGAAGGGGCTCATGGGGGATAGCGATTTGAAGGCTGCGAGGAAGTATCCAGTGGAGATGATCGAAAAGGGGATGCGGCTAAACGGATTATTGGTGTCATTCCAGAAGCTTAGCATGCACGTGATTGCTTTGGATGCAAGGAATCTTCCTATTTTGGAAGTTAGCTTGTTATTTAGTTAAGTCATTAGTTTGATCAGGAAACTATATTCCAGCAACTATGACTTGTTTAGGACTAAGAGAGACATGCTTATAGACTTCCTAAAGCATGTTTAGATTCATTCTTATTTAGTTCTTATTTAGGTTGTCATTCGACCAGAATAGGACTTCTTATTTTGGCCAGAATAGACTTTTGTTTTAATTAGGAAGTTGATGTACTTGAGAGCCTATACAAAGAGGCCTACTCATTAATAAAGACACAACATTGACATTTAGAATTACTTAGCTTTAGCTAATTGGTGAATTGATACTCATTGTGTGTTCTTGGTTGAGCTAGTGTGTCGCTTAGCTAGGGCAACATTTTTCACTTATCAAACAATTCCACCATCACCGTTTGTGGCGTGCTTCGACTTGGGGACTTGGTTCTTTACTTCCATTGTCCGGGTTGAGGTGAGACTTCACCAAAGTTCGAGCATTGCGTGGTTGGAGTTAGAGTCTTGTTCATCCAACAAATAGCAATGGCCCGTTCATGTGGAATTCTCTATGAATTTTATATCATTTGGTATCAGAGCTATGACTTGCTACTACCTACCCTTTATTTACGTTTTATTAGTTTAGCATTCAATTAGTTTTGTTTTTTGTCCAAGTAACTTGATTCATTCTGAGTTTGGTTGCTTTCGGTCAAGAAAAAAAAAGAACAGAACAAAAAAAGAGAGAAAAATAGAAAAAGAAATAAAAAAAAGAGAAAAATGAAAGGAACAAAAAAAGAGGAAAGAAGAAAAGGAAAGAACCAAATAGGAAGTTGTAAGACTAAATAGGCATTCACAAGAAAGAGAAATGCTCTAAAACAAGAAGGCTTGCGTGCAAAAGAGGAAACAAAGACCAAAACAGGCAAGCGAGCTAAACAAGCAAGCTTGCTGATCAAAAGAGGAAGCGGACAAATCAGGAAAAGAAAGGAGACACATGCAAGACTAAAGAGGGAAGAAAGAAACCTTCTAACGCAAGAAAGCAAGCGGACAATGATCTGTTTGTTTTGTGAGAACTTGTAGCTCAAGCAAAGGCGATACTAGCTTTAGTAAGAACATAAAAGTATCACTGGAAAAAGGCAAGAGTGTGAGCTCATTAGAGAGAAAAGCCAATATTTGAGTGCAAACACAAGTGAACTTGTGTGCACCTTACATTGAGAGTAAACACGTAAGGGAGTGAACTTGTGAGTTCATATTTTTTTAACTAACCAAATCTTTTCTTGCAGCAATATTTTTCAACCAAACGAAGGGGAGAGGCAAAGTAACTTGGCTGGTATAGATCTTAAGTTGTTGATGGAGGCTATGACAGGAAATTTGAGAAGCATGATGCGAGAAGAACTTGAGCTAATGCAACTACATATAGATGCAATGGAGAGTTCTTCCAATGTCCAACCAGTACGAAGCAAACTTCATGCACGTAGAGGGAGAGCACCTATAGGAGGTTCAAGTGAAGATGATTCTGTTTATGTAGAAGATGCAAGATCCACAAGGAACCCTAGGAGGCCGAGAGTTGAGCACCAACCTAAGGTGGCAAGGAGAAGAGAGGATGACAACTTTGGAAGTATCAAACTAAAGATACCTTTCTTTGCTGGTCATTCTAATCCGAAAGCATACTTAGAGTGGGAGAAGAAGATTGAGTTCGTGTTTGATTGCCACAATAGCTCCGAAGCAAAGAAGATAAAACTTGTCATCACTGATTTTACTGATTATGCTATAACTTGGTGGGATCAACTTGTGACAAGTAGGAGGAGAAACAGAGAGCGCCCTATAGCTACATGGGAGGATATGAAGGTGGTGATGAGGAAAAGATTTGTTCCAAGTCATTACTATAGAGGGCTGTATAGGAAGTTCAAGGATTGAGGCAAGGAGGTTTGAGTATGGAGGAGTACTTCAAATAGATGGAGTTGGCCATGATTAGAGCTGATATAGAAGAAGATAGGTAGGTGACCATGGCATGGTTTTTGAATGGACTCAATCATGAGATCCAAGATAAAGTTGAGTTGTACCTCTGTGTGGAGTTGGAGGACATGGTACACATGGCAACAAAGATTGAGAAGCAACTCAAGAGAGGAGGAAGGGAAATAAGAGCTACATCGAGTTCTACTTGGAAGCCAAACTATCCAAAGAAGTTTGACAAGCCACAAGTAGCCAAAGTAGAGCAAAAATCTGAGGGTTCTCAAGCTAATACTCAAAAGAAAGTGGAAGTCACTCTAGCTAGAAACTGAGACATTAAGTGCTTTAAGTGCCAAGGTAGAGGGCATATTTCAAGTCAATGTCCAAACAAGCAAGCAATGGTGATTAGAGAAAGTGGACAGATTGGAACTGAAGAAGAAGATTTGGAACATGAAAGTATGCCTTCATTAGAGGATGTATCCGAGGAGGAGTATGAAGCTGAAGAAAAAATTACTCATGTAAGTAGGAGAGCATTGAACTCACAAGTGAAAGAAGAAGATAATGTGGCTCAAAGAGAGAATATCTTTCACACAATGTACGTTATCAAGGACAAGGTGTGTAGTGTCATCATAGATGGAGGAAGTTGTGCTAATGTTGCAAGCACTACTATAGTAGAGAAGCTAGGGTTACACACTGGAAAACACCTTAAACCTTACAAACTACAATGGCTGAATGATAGTGGAGAAGTGGGAGTGATGAAGCAAGTGTTGGTGACATTTCGCACTGGCAACTATGAAGATGAAGTATTGTGTGATGTGGTACCAATGCAAGTTGGTCATCTATTGTTAGGAAGGCCATGGTAGTTTGATAGGAAGGTGCATCATGATGGCTACACCAACAAGTATTCATTTATACTTAAGAAGAGAGTGATCACCTTGGCACCCTTGTCACTATCACAAGTCTGTGAGGATCAAAGAAAGTTACAACAAGAGAGTGATGAAAAGAGAGAGCGTGACAAGGAAAAGAAAATTAAGAGGAGAGAAGAAGTCAAAAAATAGAAAGATAAGTTGGCCAAAAGAGAGGAAACAAAAGAGAGATCAAAAGAAGCTGGGAAAACAAAATTAACATCGGCCATTGAGAGAAAATCGAAGGGATGGAAAAGAAACTATTATGTGAGAGCAAGTGAGATTACACAATCCTGTTTTGAAAAAAAGTCAATGATCTTACTTCGGTATAGGGAGACACTTTTGGTTACTAACGAGCTTGATCCCCATTTGCCAAACATGGTTAAATCTCTTTTGCAGAATTATGAAGATGTCTTCCCCAATGAGTTACCATCAGGTTTGCCACCAATAAGGGGGATTGAGCATCAGATTGATTTTATCCTGGGAGCAACAATTCCAAACCATCCAGCCTATAGGAGTAACCCGGAGGAGACAAAAGAACTTGAGAGACAAGTAAACGAGCTTTTAGAGAAAGGGTATGTGAGAAAGAGCATAAGTCCATGTGCTATTCCCGTCCTACTTGTGCCAAAGAAAGGATGGATCCTGGAGGATGTGTGTTGATTATCGAGCTGTCAACAACATCACAGTAAAATATCGTCACCCTATTCCTCATTTAGATGACATGTTAGATAAGTTGAATGGCTCTTGTATGTTTTCAAAGATTGATTTGAAAAGTGGTTATCATCAAATTTTCATGAAAGAAGGTGATGAATGGAAAACAATGTTTAAAATGAAGTATGGTTTGTATGAATGGATGACCATGCCTTTTTGGATTATCTAATGCACCTAGCACATTCATGTGCCTTATGAATCATGTTTTACATCTATTCATTGGCAAGTTTGTGGTTGTTTACTTTTATGATATACTTATTTATAGAAAGAATCTTGAGGATCATGTTCAGCATATAAAATCTGTCCTAGATGCACTAAGAGAGGATCAGTTATATGCTAATTTGAAGAAGTGCACCTTTTGCATGGATGAGCTTGTATTCTTGGGTTTTGTTGTTAGTGCTAAAGGAATACAGGTTGATGAAGAAAAGATAAAGGTAATTCGGGAATGGCTGAGCTTCACAAATGTCGCAAATGTCCGAAGCTTCCATGGGTAGCTAGCTTTTACTGAAGGTTTGTGAAAGACTTCAGCACCATAGCCGCACCCCTCATCGAGGTCATCAAGAAAAGTGTTGGATTCAGCTGGGGAGAAGCTCAAGAAAAGGCATTCTAACTACTTAAAGGGAAATTGACTAATGCACCCTTGCTAGCTTTACCTAATTTCTCTAAGACTTTTGAAATTGAGTGTGATGCTTCTGGTATAGGAATTGGAGCTGTCCTTATGCAAGAAGGAAGACCTATTGTATACTTTAGTGAGAACCTAAGTGGAGCAACCTTGAACTATCCAACTTATGACAAAGAGTTATACGTACTAGTTCGAGCATTAGAGACATGGTAGCATTACTTGTGGCCCAAGGAATTTGTGATTCATTCTGATCATGAATCATTGAAGCATTTGAAGGGGCAACACAAACTGAATAAGAGGCATGCACGATGGGTGGAGTTCATTGAAACATTTCCTTATGTCATTCGCTATAAGCAAGGTAAGGAAAATGTAGTGGCTGATGCACTATTACGAAGGTATGCCTTGATCTCAACTCTTAATGCTAAGTTAATTGGTTTTGAACATATTAAAGAGTTGTATGTTGAAGATACTGATTTTGGTGACCTATTCCGAGCTATGGAAAAGAGTGCAAGTGGTAAATTCTTTTGGAATGAAGGTTACCTATTTCGTGAAAACAAACTTTGTGTGCCTAATTGTTCTATGCGAGAATTGCTAATTCAGGAGGCACATGGAGGAGGATTGATGGGGCATTTTAGAATTGCAAAGACTTTGGCAATGCTACAAGACCATTTTTATTGGCCACACATGAAGAGAGATGTAGAACGAGTTTGTAGACGTTGCATCACATGCAAGCAAGCCAAGTCTAAGGTAAAATCCCATGGTTTGTACACTCCATTACCTATACCAAGTGAACCTTGGATTGATATCTCTATGGACTTTGTGTTAGGACTGCCTACAACTAAACGTGGTAGAGATTCTATTTTTGTGGTAGTGGATAGGTTCTCTAAGATGGCACATTTTATTCCATGTCATAAGACTGATGATGCTTCAAACAATGCTGATTTGTTCTTTAGAGAAATTGTTAGGTTGCATGGCATGCCTAGAACAATTATTTCTAATAGAGATGCTAAGTTCTTGAGTTATTTTTGGAAGACCTTGTGGTGCAAGTTAGGTACTAAGTTACTATTTTCCACTACTTGTCATCCACAAACTGATGGTCAAATTGAGGTTGTGAATAGGACTTTATCTACTCTCTTAAGAGCACTTGTTAAGCATAATATCAAGACTTGGGAAGAATGTTTGCCACATGTTAAATTTGCTTACAATCGTTCAGTTCATTCTGCTACTCAATTCTCACCATTTGAGCTTGTCTATTGTTTTAATCCTTTAACTCCATTGTATTTATCACCTTTGCCATTAAGTGAGCATGTTAACTTAGATGGCAAGAAGAAAGTAGAATTTGTCAAGCAATTGCATGAGAAAGCAAGGCTGAATATTCAGAAACAAACGGAGCACTATGCAAAGCAAGCCAATAAAGGAAGGCACAAAGTTGTCTTTGAACCTGATAATTGGGTTTGGTTGCATATGAGGAAGAAGAGATTTCCTGTGCAATGGCGTTCCAATTTGCTACCTCGTGGAGATGGTTCATTTCAAGTCTTAGAACGAATCAATGACAATGCTTACAAGCTTGACCTGCCTGGTGAGTATAATGTAAGTGCTACATTTAATGTTGCTGATTTAAGTCCTTTTGATGCAGGTGAAGATTTGAGGACAAATCCTTTTCAAGAGAGGGAGAATGATGTGAGACCATCCAACAACGAGCATGGAGCAATGCAAGTGCCAATTGGGCCGATTACAATAGCTTGAGCCAAGAAGCTTCAAGCTGAACTCAATGGATTCATTCAAAGCTTTTGGACTCAGGCTGATGCAAGCAAGCCCAAGGACGACCTAGAAGCCCATGCTAAGCCCATACACATTATTGGTGTCATTCCAGAAGCTTAGTATGCACGTGATTGCTTTGGATGCAAGGAATCGTCCTATTTCAGAAGTTAGCTTATTATTTAGTTAAGTCATTAGTTTGATCAGGAAACTATATTGCAGCAACTATAACTTGTTTAGGACTATAAGAGACGTGCTTATAGACTTTCTAAAGCATGTTTATATTCATTCTTATTTAGTTCTTGTTTAGGTTGTCATTCGGCCAGAATAGGACTTCTTCTTATTTCGGCCAGAATAGACTTTTGTTTTAATTATGAGGTTGATGTACTTGAGAGCCTATATAAAGAGGCCTACGTTCATTAATAAAGACACAACATTGACATTCAGAATTACTTAGCTTTAGCTAATTGGTGAGTTGATACTCATTGTGTGTTCTTGGTTGAGCTAGTGTGTCGCTTAGCTAGGGCAACGTTTTTCACTTATCAAACGGTTCCACCATCACCGTTTGTGGCGTGATTTGACTTGGGGACTTAGGTTCTTTACTTCCATTATCCGGGTTGAGGTGAGACTTCACCAAAGTTTGAGCATTGCGTGGTTGGAGTTGGAATCTTGTTCATCCAGCAAGTAGCAACGGTCCGTTCGTGTGGAATTCTCTACGAGTTTCATATCACCATTAATAAAAGAAATAAGGAATAAGCATTAAATAAATAAAAATACAATTCAACTATCATAATATAAAATTAATAAAATAATTCCAGGCATCAATTAAGATTAAGCGATTTCACATTCATCGATTGCAATAACATTGAAGCCAAATAAAGCAATTGAAGGCATCTGAATGGAATTACGACATTCCACTAAAAATCGAATATACAGAACACAAGATCAACCATAGATCAGTGGAATTGTCAATCATGACGAGATATTATATTAATTGTAATAGAAAATCATAAGCTTACAATCAAGGCTTTCTAATTGAATAAAAAGAATTGGCCTAGGCCACTTCTTGACTAGGCCTCCGACCTAATTTTTGAACATAATGATAATTTCAATATTCATATTTTCCAAATATAAATATTTTTCATCTGAAACAGAGTCAAATCTAAAATAATTTTTTTGAATAATTTAATTTTGAATTCGAAATAAAATTATTCTAATTCGAATTAAAAAATTTTGGATATCAAATTATTTATGCGCACCCCTACCTTGTTCCATCACGAGAGCGGCGACAAAGACGATTGATCGGCGGAATTGTATCTCTCTTGACCCTTCACTAGCTATTATGATGGTTTAAAATTTTATACCCTTGACAAGCTATTATGATGGAGAAAAATTTTATGTGATGAGGTAAGAGAAAACCAATCCTTTATGCTCAGTTTATACAAACCCACCACCAAGGTGTATGAAGAGTTACTTTAATTTATTTATTTACCAAAGAATTAATTTCATTTGATTAACCAATTTGCTTTATTTCCATAAAAAAATACATTTTATCTTTATATTATATTAAGTCACTAATTGATAAAAACACATGAACCTCGGAACATACAAACTTAAGTAGAACTTACAACGTAAGAATCTAACAGCAGACAGAAGCCCGTCAACGAGGTCAAACAGGTTGATACTTCAGTTATAGTTTCCTCGACACCCAACGTTCAAAAAACGCACCCAATAGTTACCCGCCAAACAACACAAGAACAACAGTTGGGTTGAAGTGTCAGTTGGAAGAATTAAGTATATTATTAATGAAGTAATTACAGAGTTATATACAGATAGAATGAAGACTAATTACAGAGATTACCGTTAGAGTACATAATTAATTACAAGGGTATGAAAACAATAAGCATTTAATTAAGAAAGCCGTTGAATAGGAGAATGACGTTGGAGCGCAGGCTGAAGACCAAAGGTGGGCCGCGGAGACGGGCTTGTAAGGCCCATGTGTTGCTAGCCGTTGGGAAGTCATCAAAGGAGTTTAAATTAGGCGACCAGTCGTAGACACTCCTTCAACATGAAGCTACCGTTTCCAGTAACACACAGCCAAACCTACTAGTCTTGGTCTTGTCCAACCACATTGGCTTCCTGTTAGTAATAGTGCCTCATCCTCCTCCTCGTCTTCCTCTTCCTCATCCTTTTTCTCCTCTGGTACGAGCCCAACAATGTACAGGAGGTGCGTTATGTTGCCACCTCGCAGGCTTTCTCATTAATCACACGACCGACGGGGGAGGTTTCTTAGCCGCAAATTCCTAAGCATATGATATGGCATGTAGTTCTCCCAACTAGTTGTTTAAAGGTATTGGTGTCCTTTGATAAAGAAGGTTGATGTTCTTTGAAAAAGAAGAGGTAGTAGCCTCTGAAAAGGCACTATGGTCCTTTGCCTTTTGTGTCAATTTGGTTTTTAACCAAGTGATAAATATCACATTTGAATTCAAAAGACACAATTTGGTAAACAATTTGTAGGTGATGTTTGGACATGACTAATGGAATTGTTTCTTATTTATGTCCTTTAAAAACCTATAAATAAGGCTTCTCTCCCTCACTTGTAATTCACCCAAATAACTCATTGCATAAGCATTCATTAGCAATAGTTGTTCTTTCTCTCCCTCTCTCTTAGTCTAAAAGTTTCGGGTATATAAGGATTCGCCCAAAAATTTGAGATATGTGTGCAACGTTCTTACGGAGAAAATGTCCAACACTTGCTTCGACTATAGTCTGATCCTAATCAAGTACACACCCTCCAATGACCAAAAATTGTAAGACAAGTGCCGTAGGAAGTCTAAGACCCAGTAAGCTCAAATCGGCCTACTCCTTTTTTCATTAGTGTGAGCTTCGTACGTGTGCATGGTGTGCATGGCAAGCTATCCGAGTTATCTCTGAGTTTCATTAATTTGCAAGTTGTCCGAACATTAATTGCCTTATCTTTATTTTCGAATGTAATAAGGCACAAATGATGTCATTAAGCTAGGTGGTTAAAGTTGGTTTAAGGCTCGCTGAATTTGAGGAGATACGAGTTTAATGCTCCCTTCAAGTCTCGCCTTAAATCACGCTCACATATGTATTTCCCTTTGATTGCAATAATGGAATTTGAATAAAAGAAAACCTGAGCAAGTAAGCTTACCACTTTTGTGCATGGATTTGCATGAGACTGAGTGACATTGCCCTAACTGGCCGCTTGTGGATTCAAGCAAACCTCTAGTTGATCTTCGGAAGGAGCAGAATAAAGTTATCTATTCTCTTAGTTCGAACAAACCTTCCAAACATTACCTTTATGCTTTGTTGTGCTATGCCAATGAGAGTCGTACTTGAAGATGACATCGACTTACACCGTTGCATTGACTATAGTACTGGGAACTGTCCATGCTGAAAAGCTAGCAAAGTTCAACAATGCCGAGTTTAAGAGGTGGTAGAATAAGATGACATTCTATCTGACCAACTTGGTTTGGTTCCTGAAAGAGGATGCACCGAACATCATGGAGAATGAGACAGATCAACAAAAGATCAATGCTCTTGACACGTGGAGATACAGCAACTTCATATGTCGTAACTATGTCCTAAACGGAGTAGACGACATACTCTACAATGTCTATGCAGTAGCCAAGATCATTAAAGAGCTGTGGAGTTCACTTGAAAAGAAGTACAAAATGGAGGATGATGGGACAAAGAAATTCATTGTCGGACAATTCTTCAACTTCAAGATGGTGGACTCCAAGAAGGTCATTAACCAAGTACAGGAGTTGCAGCAGATCCTTCATAAGATCCAAGCTGAAGGGATGTAACTTAGTGAGTTCTTCCGAGTGGCTGCGATGATTGAGAAGCTCCCCGTGCAATGGAAATATTTCAAAAGCTACCTCAAGTATAAGAGGAAGGATATGAGCCTAGAAGATCTGATAGTGAGGCTTCGGATCGAGGAAGACAATCAAAAGTCTGAATTCAAGCAAGGCAAGGCTACCTCTGAGACCACTATGAACCTCACCAAGGGAAAAGGTGTCAAGAAGAAGAAGAAGTCTGGAGATAAGTAGGAGAAACATGAGCCCAAGAATAAGAAGATCAAGGGTGATTTCTACAACTATGGGAAACTGCCACATGGCTGAGGACTGTCGCCATCCAAAGAAGGATGATAAAGGCAAGGCCAACTTAGCTGAAGACACGTCTTAGATGGATCTGTTAGCCATAGTATTCCAGGCCAACCTAATGGATAATCCAAGAGAGTAGTCTGTGGACACTGTAGCTACCCATCATATCTGCTCAGACAAGGACATGGCTGAGTGTTCTTTAAGATGAATGTAATAACTGTACATCACAAATTTGATGTCATAATAAAGTGAAAGCTTCTTCTTACTTGGCCGAGTGTTCTAATTTATGGTATGGTAGATTAAGACATGTAAATTTAAACTCGCTAAGAAAGTTAGTAAGTTTAAATTTATTACCAAATCTAGAGTTCAACCTTTTCGATAAATGTGAGGTATGTGTGGAGGCTAAAATGGCCAAAGCACCTTTCTATTTGGTGAAAAAAAGTACTACGCCTTTAGAGTTAATCTATATAATTAGTAGACTAAATTGTTAACCAAGTGAGGGATTGTTGGTGTCCTTTGATAAAGAAAGTTGATGTCCTTTGAAAAAGAAGAGGCAGTAAGCCTCTGGAAAGGCACGATGGTGCTCTGACTTTTGTGTCAATTTGGTTTTTAACCAAATGATGCATATCACACTTGAATTCAAAAGACACAATTTGGTAAACAATTTGTAGGTGATGTTTGGGCATGACCATTGGAATTGTTTCTTATTCATGTCCTTTAAAAACCTATAAATAAGGCCTCTCTCCCTCACTTATAATTCATCCCAATAACTTATTGCATAAGTATTCATCAGCATTAGTTGTTCTTTCTCTCCCTCTCTCTTAGTCTAAAAGTTCTGGGTACATAAGGGTTCGCCCAAAGTTTCGAGATATGTGTGCAACATTTTTGGAAACACCCAAATGGTCATTGTATCTTGGAGATAATTGTTGAGCCCGTAGTTCACTAAAATATACGGGGCAATCTCTTCTTATGGAAAAAATATCCAATACCTGACTCGACTATAGTCCGACCTAATCATTTACACACCTTTCGATGACCAACAAAGGGTACTGGTTGTTTCGGCTATTCGAATGTTCATCCCAAGTGTTTCTTCTTCTTTTTTTGCATAGGAATACGGGGATAAGATACCTCCCCATTGGATTTTTTGATGGTGCTTGGGCCCAGCTTGTCCCGACTGATGAGAGCGAACTCCATGTTCATAGATCATGTTGAGGTTAGAGACAGTGAGAAGAAAGTAGGGTGCCTTCTTTATGGGTTCCCTGAGAGGCCCACTTTGGTCCTGAGACTAATTTGGCCTAGCTTGTCCCGACTGATGAGAGCGAACCTTTGGATTCCGATCAATCAATTTTTGACTGTGTTAATTGTGTCCAGAAGAGGAAAAGGTGAATCTTGAAGTAGTTGTTGACCAATGTTAATTTATCCTTTGTCTTGTACTTCTTTTCTGTAGGGGTTTGCTCTAATATTAGAATCTGCAGTATTCTACTTGGATGCTAGTGAAAATCATTGAGGGTCAGGAATTCCGATCAAAATTCGCCGATGTTTCTTTGTTTCATTTGAAATCCTAAATCTGCTAAATGAGCTTAGAGATTAAGGAATTCTTATTTCTTTAGGTAAACAAGCTGAATACATGATCAAAGAGGCTGACAACTACTATCTTGGTATGATAAACTCCAATCCAAGAAGTATTGTAATGACAGTGTTGTGGGGAAAAGGTAACGAGACTGTCAAGGACGATCTTGTTACAGCTTGAAGGCTCGTCTCAAAGTCGGCTTAATGATATAAGTGATCAAATCACGGCCACCACTATCTTACTGAGCTAAGCTCCTCTAACCAGGCTCTACTGCAAAGTCAACTAACCAGGCTCTACTGGCCAGCCTCCTAACCAAGTGCTAATACCCTACTTAAGAACTAAGATATAAATAGAAGCTTGAACTTGATAAAAGATTTGATGTTGTCGTTGTATGATGATACTCCTGCCTTCTTCGAGCCTCCCTTATATAAGCAAAAGACTCCATTTTTTCCTTGCATTTGGACTCTTCTAAAGCCAATCTTTGGGAATATTTATCCTTATCTTGTACCAGACCCCTTATCACATAATTTTTGGGGCTTATCTCTTCCTGTTAATTCAGAGCCTGAGTTTATAGCTCCTTTGACTGCATACATAGCCCTTATAACACCTTACCTAGCCGTTGTGATCTTCAGTTAGTCACGATCCATTTATGGACTTACACTGAGAGATAGGACATAACCTTTCTCTCCTTCGAGATTCTTACTGAGAGAAAGGAAAACGACCTTCTCTAACCTAAGTCACCTGATGCTTGAGTAGGATCACCTAAGGCAAGATAGGCCCTTCGGACTTCCCTAAGGTAAGATAGCCTTCTTAAGGCTAAGTAAGCCCTTTATACCTCATTAAGACTCTTCACACTCTTCCAAGGTGAAATAAGCTCTTAGCGCCTCTTTAAGGTGAGGTAAGCCCTTGGTACCCTCTTATGGCAAAGTAAGTTTTTCATGCCTCCTTAAGGCAAAGTTAGCTCTTCTAAGGTGAAGTAAGCTCTTAGCACCTCCTTAAGGCGAGGTAAGATCTTAACACCTCCCTTAGGCGAGGTAAACTCTTAACACTCCACCAATGCATTGGTAGCTTAGTGGTTATCCCTGGCTAGGATGGATGACCAGACCATGGTTTGAGTCTCGATACCGCCATTGGGAGAGTGTGGAACACTTTGCAGGGGAACTTACTCTCAAACAGGAATAGTCGGCTAGTGGGCCGGACACCTGGACTTAGACCAAAAAAGAAACTCTTAACACTCCATTTGGCGAGGTAAGCTCCTTGCACCTCTTCTCTCGGAAGACAAAATGCCTCTTCACACCTCTCTCTTCTAAAGGTAAAGTGACTCTTCACATCTCTTCCAAAAAGCAAAATGACTCTTCACACCCCCTCTTTTGGAAGGCAAATAAAGCTTTTCACACCCTTTCTTCCGAAAGACAAAGTGGATCCTCACACACCTCCTCTTCCTAAAGGCAAAGAAAGGTCTTCACACTCCTCTTTCCGAAAGGCAAAGTAGTTCCACACCTCTTATTCCAAAAGGTAAGAAAGATCTAAGTGAATCCACCCTTTTCGAAAGGCAAGAAAGGCCTAAGTAAACCCTCTCTTTTCAAAGGGCAGGCTTTAAGAAGACACCAACCTCTTATGGAAGGCAAAATATCCCTTTTAGTCACTCTTGGAAAGCAAAGCACTTGAAGAAGTCACTTTCTCCTATTAAAAGACACGCATGAAACCCCCCCCCCCTCCTCCTTGCAAGGGATAAAATATTTTTTTTTATCATCCTTGAGAGGCAAAGTGCTTATGGAAGTTACAATACCCCTCTTTGAAGTCACGCATGAAACACCCCCCCTTACAAGGAGTAAAATATTTTTTATGGTCACTCTTGGGAGACAAAGTATTTATGGAAGTCACACTCCCCCTTCTGCGCATGTCCCCTTGCAAGAAGGTAAACTGCCTTTTGGTCACCTTTGGAGGGTAAAACACTTCATCAAGTCACTTTCTCCATTCTATAAGACACTTCATAAAGGTAAAGTTTTAATATCATACCTTCCTCAAGGAAAAGTACTTTGTGAAGTACTAAAAGTGGTCACTTCCGAAAGGTACAATTTCCATATCTCCACCTTGGGAAGGTAAATATTATTTTATGTTCCAACAATGTCCCCCACATGAAATTTTTTGTGGAATTACATGACTCATCATTTTCCTTGTGCTGAAGTACCATGGAGCTTGCAATACAGATATTGACAAAAACTTCGTAGATGTAGCTGCGAGGGAACTGTCTGAGACTGCACCGATATTATTTCAAAAGCCAACCCCTTCATATATGGGACTAACAAAGAAGAGGATACCGAAGAAGATGGATCCTCTTTTAGCTCAGAGGATCTGTATGATGCAAAACTCTGCATGATCTGTTATGATGACCTGCACAATTGCTTCTTCGTTCCTTGCAGCTACTACTCAAACTGTTACGATTGTGCTCAGAGGTGTGCCAGATACGCAGGAGGCTAGTTTACAAAGTAAGAAGATTGTTCAGCCCCTAGATATGCTCATATGTCTGGACATTTTTGTGATTATAATCTCTGAAGAGATTCCAAGGAATGGAGGGACAAAAAGCGTTGCCCTCGCGCTTCAACTCGAAAAAGCGCCTACTATGTCGCCCTATGTGCTGGCTGTAGTTTTTGTCTTTCAGGTTCAAGCCAAGTAATGTGTGAGCTGTGATTTGAGTAACACACAGGTCTTCATCAGAATAGGAGCAAACTGCAACTTTTGTTACCTTCATTCTTTGATCTGGACCTTTTCGGCCACTGTATTGATTATTTTGAACCAATCTGTAAACCGGCCTAGATTTACAGCGCGCCAGTTGCTGAAACTTAATGTAAAGACGGCTAACTTATTGATTTGAGAGAAGACTAACATGGATTGACTTTAATTCAAGGGGAGAAAGAAAGAATGAAATATGAATATGATTTGGGCAAATTATCCTCAGGTCCCTGGTCTTTACTAAAATCTCCTACTGGGTCCCTCCTGTTACATAAATGATTAATCCGTCCTTGTTTTATTCAAATATATTTGTCTTGGGTCCCCACCGACCATATCGGACTTTTTTTTTAATTTTTTTCATGTGAAATGACTATTTTATCCTTCATAAAATGACAAAAATATGATAAAATTTGCCGTTTTGTGAAGGATAAAATAGTCATTTCATATGACAAAAAATTTAAAAAAAAGTCCGATTTGGTCGATGGGGACCCGAGACAAACATTTTTGAATAAAAGAGGGACTTAATACTCATTTATCACAAAGGAAGGACGCAATAGGAGAATAATGTAAAGACCAGGGACCTGGGGTAATTTGTCCATGTGATTTTTATTTATACTTCATTCAATTGAAATGGAACTTCAATCTTTCCAAGATTTAGGACAATTGTAGATCAAACATTGAGTCTCTATTCGCTGACGGGAGAAGAACCAATCAAATAACACCAACGATAAAATAACTCGATCGTGGATTGTTCAACTAAATTCGATCATCTATTAATGTTGAACAGTTTCTTGAATATTCTTGAATTCTTCGTGACCAGTGGAATTTGGCAGATTTACCGTAAGAGAGACTAATAAGTACCTTTTTGCTTAATCCAATTTGGCATTTTCAGTTTTCTGCTCAATACGCTTCTCGCAAGGGTATCAGTTGGTGTTGGACGACACCATTGTGCATATGTTGAATCGACGATTAATAAAGCATAATAGAAAAGTCACCAGTTTGGCATTTTAGCATTTTAACAAATTTTATACTCAGTTTCCATCGTGGGCTTGTTGAAAAAAGAAATGGGTGTCAGCACCGACCCAAGAAATGGAAGGATATCAACCAAAAAAAAATTTAATTAATAAATAAATATCAAATGTGAACTGGACCATTTATATAAAGAAAGAAAGAAATTCTTCAGAAAACTCTTGATGTGATTATTTTAGATCATGATGTTGTCCCTCGATGTTTCAACCTTATCTCTCTCGGTACTTATCTTCCTCCTCTATCTTCTTACAAGACATGTCCTCCGAGTCAACAAGAACCTCCCACCAAGCCCCGGCGTCTCCCTCCCTGTAATTGGCCATCTCTACCTCTTCAAGAAGCCTCTCCACAGAACACTCGCCACCATCTCCAACAAGTACGGACCCATCTTGTTCCTTCGATTCGGCAGCCGACCTGTCGTCCTCGTTTCGTCTCCGACTGTGGCCGAGGAATGTTTCACCAAGAACGACGTCGTCTTCGCAAACCGGCCTCGGTTGCTGGCCGGGAAGCATCTGGGGTACAACTACACCACAATCGCTTGGGCCCCCTACGGCCAGCACTGGAGGAACTTGAGGCGGATCGCTTCCGTTGAGATATTATCTTCCGCCCGCCTCCAGATGGCCTACCATATCCGGCTTGACGAGGTCCGGTCGTTGGTTCGGACCCTTTTTAGCAGGTCGAAGGATGGGGAGTTCAAAGTTTTCGACATGAGGTCCGTGTTTTTTGAGATGGGACTCAACGTACTCATGAGGATGATCGCGGGGAAGCGATATTACGGAGAGGACGAACACGACGTCGAGGAGGCCAAGGCGTTTAAGGAGATAGTGACCGAGACGTTCAAAGTGAGCGGTGTGACGAACGTGGGAGATTTCGTGCCGATTGTGAAGTGGTTCGACGGAAACGCGCTTGCGAAGAGGTTGAAGGCGTTGCAGAGGAAGAGGGATCGGTTTATGCAGCAGATTATAGAAAAGAGGAAAAGAGAGTTGAAGAAAGACGAAGGGAGGACTAAGACAATGATCGATGTCTTGTTAGAGCTTCAAGAATCCGAACCTGAATACTACACGGACGAGATAATCAGAGGACTGTCACAGGTAAATTGTCAAATCTTGATACAATTTCAAATTCTAAGTTGACAGTTTCATTCATAAAAAAATTTAAACAGTTTCAATATTTTTGTTTACTCAATTCCAAGATCTCTCCTAGAATCTCTATATCTAACACAAAATTGGCAATACATTATGATGTCATAGTATAATTTTTACATTTATGTTGTTACGTAGAAGTTAATAACTAAGATAATAACTCTATTCTAGGAGATAACTCGAATAACAGACTAACCTAGGCAGCTCGAACCAGAGTCAAGGATGCTCTAGGGTAGGTTTTTACGTAGAAGAGTAAGTGACAAAAAGAGAGTGATTTTTACGACAAATTTCCAAATAGACTCAACATGCCCTAGGTTTTTCATTCATTAGATATATATAGCCGGCCAAAAGAGGTCTGTGAGTACAAGTAATATTCCCCTAATATTCCCTAAAATTGCCACTTACTCAGGACTAATCTCATTGAAAACATAGTGCCAAATAAGCTGCAAGATCAGCCAAAAACAGAAAAAGTTACAGGGTATGTACTCCATTATGCAAAACTAAACAAACAGTATGGGTGGGTATTTTACACATCAATACCTGGCAATTTACTTTCCCGGTCCTGGGCACTTAAACGCACACTTCCTCTCCTAGAACCGGCGTCGTTTTCTCCCCCCTCACGTGCCTCTTTAAAAACTCCTCAACGGTCTGCTTGTCCTGGTCATTCTTCTTGACTTCACCTACCCAATCAGTTACTCCCACTTCAGCTCTTCCTTCCACGAAGGACAAAGGTCCAACAGCCATCCCCAAATTCTTCCCCAAATCATTAGGGTTCTCCAGAGGAGCCCTAATTTCATTCGGCTCTCCCAATTCAATTGAAGTCAAATTGAGATCTGGGTTGTCTTCACCTTTTTCCTTCTTCTCAGTCCATCCTCCCAAAGCCTCCATGCAACATATGCCTCATCCAAATATCTAAACTATAGATCGATATTGATTGCGGTCAATAATGCACAAAATGAGATTCTCATAAATTTCCTGGGATGTGAGAGCTGATAGAAACTCCATAAGATCCACCTACAATTACCAAAGAAAATTTGAGGAAATTGTTTTTGTGGGAAGCTTGCATAAAAGAGAATAGAATAGAATAGAATTGTTATTCACTCTACCGAATAATTTAGGTTGAGCCTCAACGATAATAAACCTTTTGTAATTTTGTTTAGGGAATGATATCAGCTGGAACAGACACTTCGGTGGGGACAATGGAATGGGCAATCTCACTTCTGCTAAACAACCCAGAAGCCATCGCCAAAGCGCAGGCCGAGATGGACCAGAATCTTGCACCAAAGAAGCTTCTAGAAGAGTCAGACCTCTCTAATCTCCCGTATCTAAATGGAATCATCAATGAGACACTCAGGATGAAAACCGTAGCCCCAATGCTGGTGCCCCACGAGTCCTCCGAGGAGTGCACATTGTCGGGATACCGCGTCCCGCGTGGCACGATGCTGTTGGTGAACCTGTGGGCCATCCAGAATGATCCCAAGACGTGGGAAGACCCGGGGGAGTTCCGGCCGGAGAGGTTCATGGGTCCGGAGGGTGCTAGAGACGGGTTTGTGATGTTCCCTTTTGGGAGTGGGCGGAGGGGCTGTCCCGGTGAGGCATTGGCCAGGAAGATGGTAGCGATGGCTGTGGGGTCTCTTGTTCAGTGTTTTGAGTGGGACAGGGTTGGTGAGGAGCCGGTGGATATGGCCGAAGGGGATGGCCTTTCGATGCCCAAGGCTCTGGCGTTGTTTGCCAAATGTAGGCCGCGCCCAGTTATGTTGGAACTTCTTTCTCAACTTTAACAGTTCAACAGTGTTCCTAATAATTCGGATTTTACTCCATTCCGTAATTTTGATATGACGGAAAAAATTTGGGTTGTACCAAAATCCTTATTTTAAAACAATAATTTAAATCATGTTTTGATATTAAAATTTTGTTTAAAATTGATTTCCAACATTGAAATTTCTGTTTGTTTGTATTACGTTGGACGATTTCTAATCTCAAAAGTCGGATACTGTTCGCTATTGAAGGTTGAATGAGACATTCGAATTTTAGTTCAACAACAATGACTCGAATATATGTTTCTAGTGCGACTTCGAAAGAAATACGTGAAAATGTGCATACGCCGCCAATTTTCATTAATGAACAAAGAGGGACATTTAAATACAACTCTGCCTATCGCTAACTCTGAGAAGGCATGCAACTAACAGCGATGATAAGATACAAAATACAAACCATCTACATGGATCAGCTACACTTCAACTGAACGATAAGATAAGGTTGATCAATACCAAGACCCTTTCTGAAAAGATCGGCTGGCCGATAAACCGTATTAATCTTGCGGGATGCAATTTACCGAACTCAATTTGAAATGTGCCACTGTTACTTGGCTTTTCATTGATGTATTAACATATATATACATGCGGCAGACCCTATACTAGGGTTACAGTTACAGCGAGATTACAGCAGCAGGGAATATCTACATTCCTATTCCAACTAGACTTCCTAATTGATAAACATAATGAACTGGAGATCTATTCCGTCAATACTCTCCCTCAAGTTGGCGTGTGCAAATTGACAACGCCAACTTGCTTAAAAGAAACTGGAATCGCTATTTTCCAAGAGCCTTCGTAAAAATTTCAGCTAAATGATTCACCGTCGCAATCTTCCTTGGTTGTATCTCCCCAGACACAACACGCTCACGAACAAAATAGCAATCCTTTTAAACGTATTTTGTCCTCTCATGAAACACCAAGTTCATTGGGATATGTAATGCCTCCTGATTATCACAGTATATTGGCGTAGCCCCCACTTGCATTGCCCAGTTCTTGCATTAACCATTGCAGCCATATAACTTCACTATTAGTTGTAGTCATTGCTCTATATTCTGCTTCAGCTCACGACCATGCCACGACTGATTGCTTCTTACTTCAAGATGTGCGTCCAAACGAACATACACTCATCTATATTTTGTGAGACATTTGGTCGTATTTTGAGTCAATCGGTTCATGTTTTGTTATGTCTTTTGTGTATTTAGCATGTTGGGTCAGAAAGTGAAGACCTGTCAAATTTTGAGTGGTTTTTGTAGGCGATGGATTGGGATCTGGATGAACGGCCGTGGAGCAGAAGAGCGGGTGTTGAGAACTGCGCATGATCAATAGTGTAGGTGGATGATTGGTCGTTTATGCAGAAAGAAGGACGTAACTCTGGGCATAGCGGTCGCTGGTAGGATTAACGGTCGCTGGTGTGAAGAACTCGGAGAGCCTAGTGGTCGCTACATCTATAGCAGTTGCTATTCGAAAAACATGTAAAATCCGAATAAATCTATTTGAAAAATATAATATCCTTGAATATTATTTTGATATTAAAATAACTTTGAGTAGTATTATATAATTTACCACTTAACCCTAACCCTAGCTACTTATTTAGGTCAACTAGTACTATAAATATAAGACTCGTAGCCATACCCTAGGGGGCGACAAATACAGAATAAGATCAAGAGGCAGAGGTAAGTCGGTTTCTGTCTTATCTTGTATTGAGTCTAATGATCATGTCCTTCTGAATATGTTATGCAGTTACGATTTTCATTCTCAAAACATCAATTAACCATGTGTGTTATTGTCGTGAATTGTAGTATAGAGAATAAACTATTATAGATTGATAATTAATTGAATAGGAATTGGACTGTAAGTCGGTTGGTGTTCTTTGTATGCCTCTAATTGATTTCTTGATTTCATGTTCATGATTTCGCATCACTAAATGTATTACGTTTGGGTTTTATATGCACGTAACTGCGTATTTATAATTATGTGATCATTCCATATTGAAATCTGAGTATATGCCCTAGTTATGCTTCTCTATGCGTTCCACCATTATAATATCCTTTGATTTCTATATTATAAAAGTGGATTTCGTGAACCCATCATCTAGTTTACATAATTAACGTGAAGCGGCCGATTTAGACACAGGTAAGGGATTAAGTCATTAAGTTATTAAAGCTATTGACTGATCGGAAGCTATTTTTACAAACGTGATTATCTAATTAATTCGGATTATGAATTTCAGATTATTGACTTCAGATTGTTGAATTCTGGATTCTTGATTTCGGATTTCTTATTCGGACTTCTGATTTTGGACGGTTATTCCATATTATTGATTTCGAAGTAACTGATTTGTATGGTTGATGTTGAATTTCTTATTTTGGATTATTGTAAGTGAATTCTGTCTTTGTTACGTGATTGTTATGTTGTTCTGAATCATTGATTGTGTGTGATTGATTTCTGGAATTTCGGATTGGAAATTGATGATTTGGATTTTGGATTTATTGATCTTGGATTGTGAATCGGATCTTGGATGTGTAATTGATTGTGAGTTTGGTACCTTTGGATCATTGATGATTGGATTCAGATTGTTCGAATTTGGATATGTGGTTGATATGATTTATGGCATGCGGGATTGTCTCATACCTATTGGGCCCTGTAGTTTGCACATATCGCTTAAGGGGCTACCGGGTAACCCGAGGTATGTGTGATCAAATGGACAGGGAGTATGTAGACTATCTGGACTCGTGGAGGGAATACCCTTCCATCTATTGGGCCTGCCTTGCAAGAATGGTCTGGGTATTTATCTGTACCACACGAGGATCCCGTCATGATAAGTGAGGACTCCGGAGCTCCAAAAGTGAATATGTTAGTTGGCTAAGTTAGTTGGATAGGTAACCTCTGTTTCAGTTTTGAAAAGTTTAACCGTGGACATGTGTTAGTAACTTTGTTACTATATGATTTTGTACATGCTCAGATTTACCAAGTTTAAATCAATGATATCTCTCTTATGTGTATGCCTTGATCGTAGAGTCTTACTATATATGATTCAATGTGAAACATGTGATATAATTTGATGCATGGATTTTGTATTTGTACCGACTTACTGAGATGCGTATCCTCATTAATGTGCGCTGCTGTCTCAGATGATTCGGGGGAAATTGGGAGCGAGAATTAGAGGCAGTGACACGTATTGTTAGACATTTAATCCACTTTAAGACTATGTATTTTCATTTCTATAGACCATTATATTTCTGGATTGTAGTTATGATTGAAATTTCAGAACGAAAGTGGCCTTACGGGGTTTTTACTTCGTGACGGTTGTCATGCTTAATTTTCGGGGCGTGACAAAACACCTTCTCGGGCCAGTGATCGCTGGATTTCTTATAGCGGTAGATGGTGTATAGCGGGCGCTGACCTGCCCAGATTTGAAGAAAATCAATTATTTAGCTTAGTTTAGGTCTCAGCTAATTAGGAATTTTGGCTCAGCTATAAAAGGCTTAAAGCCCTAGGTTTTAATTCATTCTTGGACGGCTTTAGCGCAAGACTCATTCAATTCAGTTTTTCTTTAATTCATTTGCTCCTACTTTCAAAGATTGTAATCGGCAATTTGGACCGTTCAATTGACAAGGTATTTTCATTACTCGCGATCAAGCGTTGTCTTTTCATTCATTGTCTTGATCATTGATCATTTGAGTGTTTTGTATTGTGTGTTAGAATTAAGATTGACAATATTAGTTCGTGATATAGATTTCATCCAACATGTCTTATTGCTTTATTAGTTTTTCATTATTCTAACTTAGGATTGACAACCCTAGGTTTGTGTAGTGATTCGTAGTGTTTAATCATAAACCAATCACTCGATTTCAATTGCTTAGATTAAGATTGAGAATATATAATACAGTACTTAGAATTTATATATCTGTCCATGTGGAGGTAATCCTAGTTATCATTATATTACTTGAGCGATCGTGTTCTCTTGCACGTATTTTTAACCCGATATTTATCTCATCAAGTTTTTGGCGTCATTGCCGGGGACAGATTTGAATCAATTTGTCTTTAATTTTGGTTATAGTTTCTTGATTTTGAGATAAGCTTTGTACATCTTTGTTGTTCATCACTACGCATGATTCTCTCTATTAAGTTTTGCAGTTTAGTGAGAGCGCAGGAGGTGTATGCCGAATACCTGTTCTCACCTTCTTGAGTATGACCCAAAAATTGAACGAACATTTTGCTCGAGGAGAAGGAATCAATACAAGAAAGAGATGGCAGATCAGAATCAGGTAATCAACATTCCTGCCAACAACAATGGGAGGAGGCAAATGCACCCTAAGCTGGTTGATCTTCGACCCAGTATTGTGTACCCAGATGTGGAGGTCAACAATTTTGAGATCAAGTCCATCCTTATTCAGATGGTTTGTCAAGACCAGTTTGGGGGATCTCCTTCAGAAAATCCTACGAAGCACATCCAAACTTTTGAAGATCACTGCTCAATAGTAAAGTACAATGGTGTCCCAGCAGTTGCCATCAAATTACGACTATTCAAGCAAAGCTTGAAGGATGCTGCTAGAGAGTGGGTGGACCCATTTCCTACAGGCACCTTCACTATATGGGACGAGCTTGCAGACAAGTTCCTAGAGAAATACTACTCACCAGGTAAAACTACTTAACTGCGTAACAAAATTTCTCAATTTAAGCCGCAGGGTGGTGAATCTCTACATGAGGTTTGACATTGCTTCAAGGGGCTACTCTGCGAGTGCCTACACTATCAGATACCCGATTAGATGCTTATCTAAACATTTTACAATGGATGTGAGCCACAAATTCGAGTCAAATTAGATACAACAGCTGGAGGTGATTTGACTAAAAAGATAGAAGCTCAAGGCTTGCACATTATCAAAGCCATGGCCACTAACAATCACGAGTAGGGCAAGCGAACAGAAAGGAAGAAAGTGGCTAATGTGCAAGACAATAGTTAGATCACTACGCTTCAAGTACAGGTGGCAGCTCTTACACAGATAGTCCAAACTACATACGCACCATCATCTGCCCTACTCGCTCAGGTTTGCAAAATCTGCAATAAACCTCATATTACTGATAACTGCTGTTTCATGGCTAAAACTATTCACTATATAGGTAATACAAATATGAATAATGATCCATATTTTGCTATGTATAACCCAGGTTAGAGAAACTACCCAAATTTTTCTTGAAGAAACAATGCAGGTTAGCAGGTGCCTCAACAATTGAAATCTCTTATGGCTGGTGGCATTGCTCAAGGTCCTCCACCATAGCAATTCTAGTCGTATTAGCAAAAATGGTAGCAACAAGCACCACCCCAACAAGATCGTAGGAGTGAAGATGAGTTAAAGAAGCAAGTTCGCAGCCATGAAGCCACGATCAAGAACTTGGAAATCCAAATCGGCCAGCTAGTAGCTTAATTAAATGCAAGGCAGCTGGGTACACTTCCAAGTAATACTAAAGCCCCTCCTACCAAGCAAGAGCACTATAAGGCAATCACGACCAGAAGGTTAGATTTGGAGAAGAATGCAACAAGTTCAGTAACAAAATCTTTAGCAAAGCTAGTGAATGAAAAAGAAGAGCTTCAGGTGATTCCTACAGCAGTGAAAAAAGACAACCCTACAGCAAAATCTATCAAGCCAGCATAGGAAAGAAGATATCCTCCACCACCCTCTCCTCAAAGAGTAAATAATCAAGCATCTCATCCAAGTTATCAGAAATTTTTGAAATTATTCAAGAATCTCCACATCAATATTCTGCTGCTTGATGCATTTGAGCAGATGCCTACTTACAGAAAGTGGATCAAGGAGTTTATTATGAAAAAAAGAGCATTGACAATTTTGAAGTTATTCCATTGACTAGTGGCTGTAGTGCGCTGTTGAGTTACCCCAGAAGATGAAGGATCCCGATAGTTTCACTATTCTGTGCATCATTAGAGATCAGATTTTCAGTAAGGCACTCATTAATCTAGGATCTATCATCAATCTCATGCCATACTCTATATACTGGAAGCATGGATTAGGTGACATAAAGTCTACATCAATAGTTCTCTAACTTGCAGATCAATCAATGGCTAGACCCAAGGGTAACGTAGAGAATGTACTAGTGAAAGTTGGCACATTGATCTTTCTGGTGGACTTCATTGTTATGGAGATGGAAGAAGATCATGATGTTCCACTCCTCCTTAGCTGTCCATTCTAGCTACAGAAAAAACTAGTATTGATATGGAAAAGGGAGAGCTATAGTTCAAGGTTTGCGATGATGAGGTCGTGTTCAATGTCTTTGAAGCAGCCAAGTATCCTTCTACTGAAGATGACTGCTACAGGATTAACGTTATTGATGAGATTATGGCCATGCATAATATAGAAGCTTTTGCTGTAAGCAAAGAGGAGCTAGTACAAGAATCTGAAGTAGAGGAAGGCAAGTTGGAACTGATAGAGTAGGTATCATGGGTACGTGCATTAGAATCTCTTGAACTGGATAACACACCAGGGGCAAAGCTGCAAACATCCATCATCATACCACCAAAATTGGATCTCAATCCACTACTAAGTCATCTCAAATATGCCTACCTGTGTGAAAGTAATAAGCTTCCTATCATTATATCTGCTTTTTTGACTCTGGGACAAGAAAAATAGCTCCTCAAGGTGATCAGAAAAGGAAGGAATTAGGTGGACACTTGGTAATGTCACCACAAAATTATTCTAGAGGATGATTTTTCACTATCAATAGAAGCCCAACGAAGGCTTAACTCGAAGTTGAAGGAGGTAGTACGGAAGGAAGTGATCAAGTACTTTGACGCCAACATTATCTATCCAATTTTAGATTCTAAGTGGGTAAGTCCAACTTAGTGTGTACCAAAGAAAGGAGGGATTAGGGATTACAGTTGTCCCCAAGGAGAGCAATGAGCTTATCCCTACACAGGTGCTAGTGGGCCATCGAGTTTGCATTGATTTTCAAAAATTGAACAAAGCTACATGAAAGGACCATTTTACACTACTATTCATTGATCAGGTGCTAGATAGGCTGGTAGGGCATACTTACTACTGCTTCTTTGATGGATATTCTGGCTATCTTCAAATTCCAATTGCACCCAAAGACAAAGAGAAGACCACCTTTATCTACCTCTATGGTACTTTTGCCTTCTGCAGAATGCCATTCGACCTCTGTAATGCATCAACCACTTTTCAATGATGTATGATGGTAATCTTTTCTGACATGGTGGAGCATCAAATTAAAATTTTCATGGATGACTTCTCAGTGTTCAGAGTGTCTTTTACATGTGGGCAAGATTCTTGAAGAGTGTTTTCTACATTTGGGCAAGATTCTTGAACACTGCAAGGAGACTAACTTGGTCCCCAATTGGGAAAAATGTCACTTTATGGTTATCGAAGGAGTAGTCCTAGGCCACAAAATCTCAAGTCAAGGGCTAAAAGTTGATAAGGCCAAGCTGGAAGTCATTGACAAACTTCCCTATCCACTATCAATTAAGGGTGTTCAGAGTTTTTGGGTCACGCTGGGTTTTATTGGTGAATCATCAAGGATTTCTCCAAGATCACCAAGCCTCTCTACAAGCTACTAGAGAAAGACACTTTTTTCGTCTTTGATAAGGAATGTAAGCTGGCCTTTAAAGCTCTAAAAGAAGCACTTGTAACTGCATCAATCATTATATCACCCGACTAGAAGCTGCCATTCAAGATCATGTGCGATGCAAGTGATTATGCAGTTGGTGCAGTTCTTGGCTACAGGATTCCATGCTATTTATGTAACATTAAAAAAATGATTGATCGGAATGCATCAAATTGAGATGGTTATATTGGATGACATCTTTAAAGTATTCAAAGATATGAAATGGTGTCATTAGAGACCCATCTCAACCATTACAAGTTTTAGAGAAAATATTTGCTTGAGAAGTTGTTGGATAATTTGGACAGACTGACCTTTGGTTAGTGAAAACATCATAACTTCTTCAATATGGCATCAAATGGTGTGATTCCACTTGATTCAGAAACTAGAGATGTTAAAGAATAAAATCTTTGACTACCAAATTAGAAAAAAAGCAAAGGAAGACCATCATTCTTGAGCTGCTTTCCTGTGAAAGAAATCTGATTGGATCCCTGATTTTGTCTTCTTGTTAGATATTATTGAAGAGGTGGCTTGAATGTCAATGGCCCTGACTCACCTTCATATATATATATATATATATATATTAGAGACTTCTTGAAAGAAGCAGAAGACTTAGCTCCTTGGTCATAAAAATGAAACTTAAGAGGAAGAAGCAAATAACTGAAGAAAGATTGACTCGGTAAGTCCTTTTCTGATCCGATTTAGACTTTGTAATGGTCAAGAAAATTATAGAGAATGAAGAGACTTTGTAGTGGTCAAGAAATCTGTTTTGAACTGCAAGCAGCTGCTGAGATAGGCTGTTGAGCGACAGAAAGAAGATTGACTTGGTAAGAGACTTTAGGCTCCAAATGTGAATCGGATGATGTGAGGTCAATTGTAGAGCACTTGATAAGATTTCTAAATATGTATCATATGCGTGATTTGGTTGAAGGAAACATCTTGTGCATCTTGTTGAAGGTTGGACTTACTGGTTGAGTCCATGATTGAGCGAACTGAAAGAGTGAAGCTTGGTAAGTTGATTTTGGGAATTTAAAGTTAATTTTGAGACTATGAGATATTGAAAATATTGAAAGGAGTTGAGTTTAAATCATGTATGGATTGAATTTGATATGTTTGATCTATTTTTGAATGATAAATTGCGATGGAGCTTATCGTGGGCTCCGTTGATGTTTGGTTGACAAAAAAGATTGTTATGTGTATGTTTGAGCATGCGTGACTTGTATACAACATATATAGATGTGAGTACTTGGTAAGGAACCAAGTGTTTAAAGGATTTGAACTATTGATTTTGTTTGGACGATTTTGCGGTGATGGATTATGAGAGTGCCTAAGTTGGTCTTTTTGAAGCGTTGGAGGTGAATCAATTTTGGAAACTAAGAATTAACCTCAGTATATGGTTGGGATATTTGTACAGATTTCTCCGAAGTTGAAGGAACTAAACATGAAAGTAGTTTCAGATTTGGGAACCAACGTTATTGAGGAGTGTTCGTCTGATTAAGCAAATAGTACATGACAAATTTGGTTGTGCATTGTTGTGTGTTTGTTTCAGAGCTTGATTGTGTGCGTCACATGCATATGGTTTGGTCTATGATACGTTTGGACATATTTTTGATTAGTTTGTGAGGCATATGATATTTGTGAATAGCCGGCTATATTGCTAGCTTGGGGCTGATTTGTTTCATCTGATGGTTATGATTCTGATCCGTTTGTCATACATCTGATAAGATATGTATTTTTGTGAGAGAAATAATCATGCTTTTCCGTACTAACTAGGGATGTTAGTCAATGAACTCATAGTTTGGGGGATATCACTAGTTTACATTTGTTTGCTATCATTAGCTTACATTTGTATGCTAGCTTCTATTTGTTTTTAGAAAAAAATCTGTTTTGGCCATTTGGATATCCCCTGGTAGTCAGAGGAAAGGACCTTTCAAAACCTGATTCATCACTCTGTCTGTTTGTGCATCTATTTTTGTGATTGGTAACATTTGTCGGATTTGGCCATTAAGCATTTTGGTTTAGAGAAATGTCGAACATGGTTGAGTTTATGTCGCATGCATATTTCAACCATAACTAATATGTTATGTCCTATTCATTTGCTAAGTGTTTCCAAACACTTACTCCTTACCAAATCTATTTCAGATTCTCAAAGACCTTAGTTCATTTTGAGTGTCTAGAGTCTTTGGTACACGCTTAATTCCTTTTTACAGGGCAACTCTTTGAGGTCTCTGGATTATGTTATTCGTCTCTGCTTGTATAGATGCTTTGTAGTAGCTTTTGAGAGATGGTTGATTTTGGTTTGTAAATTATTTTGATTTTATTTGGTTTTCGTATGTTGATTAGACCTACGAGTTTTCATTGAGGCTTGCTAGACGTATGTTTTACTATCGATATGTCATAGTCTAGCGTCAGTCACCGACCTTAGATTGGGTCGTGACAACTTACTATGCAACTTGCACCTTAGATGACACTCAAATCAATTATGCTACTACAGAGAAGGAATTCCTAGTAGTGGTCTTTGCCATTGACAAGTTTCGAGCGTGTCTCCATGGGAGCAAGGTGACTATGTACATAGATCATGCAGCCATTTGCTACCTCTTCACCAAGAAGGATGCTAAACCTAGACTCATCAGATGGATCCTTCTCCTCCAAGAGTTTGACATTGAGATCCGTGATCAAAAAGACGCGAACAACCTAGTGGCAGATCATCTCTCATGCCTTGAATACCCTGTTGGTAACATCCCTTTCTCCCATTAATGAGTCTTTTCCTAATGAATAATTGTATGCATTATATGTGGTATCAATCCCATGGTACGCTGATTTTGTAAATTATCTTGTAAGCAACATCATGCCCCCTAACCTTTCTTCCAACCAGAAGAAGAGATTTTTCCATGATGTCAGGTTTTACGTGTGGGATGAACCATATCTGTTCAAGCAAGGAAAAGATTAGTTGCTGCGAAGGTGTGTACCACATGATGATCAAGAACTTATTCTTCACCATTGTTACAACTCCCCATATGGTGGCCACTTTGCAGGCGAGCGCACTATTGCCAAGGTGTTACAAAGTGGATTCTACTAGTCTTCATTGTTCAAGGATGCTAGGGAGTTTGTGAAGAAGTATGATCACTGCCAATAGATAGGTAACTTATCCCATCGTCACGAGATGCCTCAGCAAGGAATGATGGAAGTACAAGTATTTAATGTATGGGGCATAGACTTCATGGGACCCTTTGTGCCATCCGAGCCCAATCTCTACATCCTCATGGTAGTCGATTACATATCTAATTGGGTAGAAATAGTGGCACTCCCAACTAATTATGCAAAGGTGGTAGTTTAAGTTCTTACAGAAAAACATCTTTAGTCGCTTCAAAACTCCCAAGATTCTCATCAATAATAGCGGCAAGCACTTTTGTAACAATTTGCTCGCAAATGCACTGGCTAAGTATGGGGTTACTCACAAGATTGCCATACCTACCATTCCCAAACCAGGGGATAAGTCAAAATCTCTAATCATGAAATCAAGCAGATTTTGGAGGTGACTGTGAATCCTTTACAAAAGGACTGGTCCAATAAGCTGGACAACGCATTATGGGCATACAAAACTGTGAACAAGATCCTCATCGGGATGTCACCTTTCCAGCTAGTGTAAAGGAAGGCATGCCACCTCCTAGTCAAGATCGAGCATAAAGCTTATTGGGCTCTGCATCAGCTGAATTTCAACCTCGATAAAGCTGGCAAAAGACGAATGTTGCAACTTGAAAAGCTCGATGAGTTTCATTTAGGAGCTTCCAAAAATGCTAAGCTCTACAAGGATAAGACCAAAAAGTGGCATGACAAGAATATCCTTCCCGTGAGTTCTACATTGGTCAATAAGTACTTCTCTATAACTCACGTCTTAAACTCATTCCAGGAAAACTAAAGTTGTAATGGACCTATCCATACACGGTAGTGGCCGTATCACCTTATGGTGCCATCCAAATTCGCAACAATGACACGAAGGAGGAGTTCAAGGTCAATGGACAACGCTTGAAGGTGTACTTTGTTGACTAATTCCATGTACAAGAGTCCTGTATGGACCTTGACGATCCAGCACCTCAGTAAGACTCAACCATCATCAAGCTAATGACGTTAACTTAGAACTACCTATTTTTCCCTACTCTTTTTGTTACATTTTGTGTCACTTGTCCGAGTTTTCCCAAGTTTATGGGTTTCTAGGGGAATGTATATAGTGTCACCCTCGAAAAAATATGATTTTTAGTTATTTTGTAGGATGTTTTCTTTAGACCCACCAGATGCTACAAAAATAGCAATCACTACTTAAGCACCCGGGACAGACCTAGTAGTCGCTATGTAACTAGTGATCGCTACCCAAAAAACAATAGCACGGACCAGCGACCGCTGGATATCGAGTAGCGATAGAAGGGTAGTAGCAGTCACTACTCCCCTCGATTTTGGCCACAAAACACACAACAATCATCCAAACCCATCCCTAATTTCCCAATTTCCCCTTCCCCTTCCTCCATCCTTGCCGAGCACCACTACCCACCATTGCACCAATAATCCACTATCATCGTTGGCTTCCACCCATCACAGCCTAGTCCATGACCTCCACTCTACCAGCCTCACCACGGAGTCTACTATGCCACCCAAGTGCGCTATCGCTGGAGTCTCCTCATCTGGAACCAAGCAACAACGATAGCCACAATACCCTAGGACGTCTCCAAGTTTATTGATCACGGACCAGCTCCTCCTCACGTATGCATGGATCATGTATGCATGGCCAGCTCAGAATTTAATGTTTGAGTTTGATAAATGTAATAAGTGTCTGAACATTTATTTCTGTATTTTTATTTCCGTGTTCCCTTTCGAATTCTGAATGTAATAAGGGAAGGTTAAAGTTGGCTTGGGCGTTTGGAAGGTAAGAAGGCTAGAGAATTTAAAGCCCCCTTCAATTCTGCCATCAATCACGCCTTCTATATGTATTTGGATGGAAATCAATAAACGGATGAGAATTTGAATTATCCCGAGTTGCTTAAGGCAAACTTACCTTGTTTGCATGGACTTGCGAACGTGACAAGATTGGCCCTCTTCAATTGGCTGCTTGTGGATTCAAGCACACTTCTAAACTGATTCAGAAGAGTAGTTTGGAAGTTTTATCCTATAGTTCTTAGTTCGAAATTCCTAAAACACAAATATCGACCAATTAGCTTTTGTTGTGCTACGTTAATTGGTATCAGAGCGAGGTTGGGATCCGATCAATTCCTACATTGATCTTAAGAGTTGAGTGTGAACATCATAACCATAGTAAGTTGCGAGTGACCCCATCTACGAGCCAAACCATAGGACCATGTGATCTCCTAATCCGTGTCCTTACCACCAAACCTAGTACTACCAAAGGCCGAGTCACTATGACTGATCTGAATGATAATCCGAGGCAAGACATGAATCAGAGATTCACGAACCTTGAGGCCGCAATCTTGGACATCCGAGCTCAGCTTGCAAACTTGGCTGTATGTCCCCCATTAGCTGATGTGTGTATTGATCCGGATGCAGATTATGATGGAGACTCTGATGCAACCCTTTACCCAAGAGGAGGAGGTAGGGGAGTTCGTGGTGCAAGAGGACGAGGAAAGGGAGAAGAAGGATGAGGAGAATTGGGTCGAGCACCTAGGAGGGATGCATATAGAGAGGATGATCACGGGGAAGATTATTATAGAAGAGTTGATCGTCCTTTCAAGATGAACATCGAAAAGTTCTATAGGGACTCTGATGTGGAAGGTTTCCTCAACTGGTTGGATTCGGTTGATAAATATTTCACGTGCATGGAACTTTCGGAGGATCAGAAGGTGAATTACGTGGCTTTCAAGTTAGAATCGGGGGCCGCGGTCTGGTGGAGAAAAGAACAAGATCAAGGAGGAGGAGAGGAGAAAGACTGATCCGAGACTGGCCAAGCATGGAGCAGGCTCTTTGTGAAAGGTTTCTCCCTGCTGACTTTCATCAAACCCTCTATACTCAGTTCTTAACATACACGCAAGGAAATAGATCGGTAGAGGAGTATACTTCTGAATTTGTAAGATTGGCCGTGCGAAATGACGTAGAAGACAACGAGGATCAGATGATTGCTCACTTTGTGGAGGGCCTGAATTATGAAATCAGGAGTAGATTAGAGTTTGACACATTCTTGTACTTCAATGATGTGTGCACAAAGGCAAGAAAGATTAGGAGTGCCTTGAAAAGAAAGAAAGTCATCTCCTCTCATTATTCTGGATCGGGCCAAACATCTTCCTTGGCAAGGGAGGGCGCGGAGAAGAGTGCTCCACAAGTAACTGAGGCCAAGGGTCTTCCGAGCAAGCCTGCCCCTGTGGTTGCACAACAAAAAGGGAAGGAGGCTGCTACGACCTCAACTATACATTGTTTCAAGTGCAACGAATTAAGGCATGAATCCAGTGATTGCCCCGAATGAAAATTCACGCAACTGTGCGAGGTTGAGGGTTCGGATGAGGAGGAAGAAGGTGCGTACCTATATGCACCTGTGGATGAATAAGAAGAGGAGATTGATGAGGCCTCCGAGGTGGACGAATATTGCGGAGTCATGCAGAAGGTGGCATTGATCGCAACCAAGCGAGAAGAATCCCAATGTGATAACTTGTTTCGTACAAGTTATCACGTAGGCAAAGAAATTTGTGAGGTGATCATAGATGGTGGGAGCCAAGAGAACTTTGTGAGCCATAAGATAGTGGAGAATTTGGGCCTGAAGACCGTCCCTCATCCTGCCCCGTACTCCATTGGATGGGTTCGAGCTAGAGGAGGAATCAAAGTGAATGCAAGGTGCACGATCCCGATCACCATTAGGAAATATTTGGACCAAGTTGAATGCGATGTCCTTGAAATGGATGATTGCAACATTCTACTTGGCAGACCTTGTGAATTTGATAACAAGGTCGTGCATAGGGGAGAGGAGAATACCTACGAGCTCAGGAAGGGAGGAGAGAAGTTCACCTTGCTGCCCAAGAGACCGAAACACGCAAGAGGACAAGCTAATGGATCCAAACCCCTCATTACAATGGTAATCTCTTCCCGTGACATGCTGAATCACTTTTAGGAGGCAGGTTTTCTTCACATGCTTCTAGTAACTGGAATGTAAGACTTGGCTGAGGCAAATGGAGAGCCTATCACTGAAGTGGTCTTGCGTTTGTTTGATGAGTTTATTGAACTCATGGATGAAGAATTGCAAAAGGAACAGCCACCCTTATGCGATATACAACACTAGATCGATCTAATTCCAGGTGCCATGCTCCCTAATCTGCCTCACTACCATGTGAGTCCGAAGGAAAATCAGATCCTTGGTTTGGCAAGCTTCTACCAAAGATTCATCAGAAACTTCAGCCTGTTAGCCGTACCCTTGACTTCCTTGCTCAAGAAGTCAGTGTCATTCACGTGGAGTTTGGAAGCCGAGCAAGCTTTCCAAACACTTAAGGACAAGCTAAGCAGTGCACCCGTATTGGCCCTTCTAGACTTCTCCAAGTTGTTTGAGGTAGAAGTTGACGCATCTGGCCTTGGAATTGGAGCCGTGCTCTCGCAAGAAAGTAAGCCCATTGCATTCTTTAGTGAGAAGCTCAGTGAGGCCAGATTGAAGTGGACCACGTACGAGAAGGAGTTTTACGCGGTCTTTCGAGCACTCAAAACATGGGAGCACTACCTGGTTGGTAAGGAGTTTGTTTTATTTACCGATCATAAGGCTCTAAAATTCTTGCATGATCAATCCAAGATTAGTGATCCCATGCATGCCCGATGGTGCACTTACCTCCAAAAGTTCCCATTTAAAATTTCTCACAAGAGTAGAGCTCACAACATGGTGGCTAATGCCTTAAGTAGGTGGTTAGCTTTGCTCACTAAATTGCATGGAACCGTGACTGTCCTTTGATAGTTAGAAAGAACAATATGAGGACAATGAGGAGTTTGGAGAAGTTTGGTTAAAATGCAAGAGTGGGAAGGGTGTGGATGACTATTTCTTGCAGGATGGCTTTTTGATGAAGGGCAACCAGCTATGCATTCCCAAGACTTCTTTAAGAGATCAACTTATATGGGAGATGCACAGAGGTGGCCTCTCGGCACACTTGGGACGAGATAAAACTCTTGCCACCTTGCAAGCCAGGTTCTATTGGCCATGGATGCCTAGAGAAGTGGCAAAGTTCGTGCAACATTGTCGAGTATGCTAGGAGACGAAGGGCACCATCAACAACACAGGGTTGTATTCTCCTTTGCCAATCCCGAATGCTATTTGGGAGGAACTAAGCATGGATTTCATTTTAGGCTTACCCTACACTCCACGCGGAGCGGACTCTATTTTTGTGATTGTGGATAGGTTATCCAAGATGGCGCATTTTGTGCCTTGCAAGAGAACAAATGATGCATCCGCAGTGGCAATACACTTCTTTAGGGAGGTGGTGCGATTACATGGAGTCCCGAAGTCTATTGTGTTTGATAGAGATGTGAAGTTCCTCGCAAGTTTCTGGAAGACATTATGGAGAATGTTTGATGCCACCTTGAAGTTTAGCATGACTGCCTACCCTCAAACTGATGGCCAAAAGGAAGCAACAAATCACACACTTGGTAATCTATTTCAGAGCTTGTGCCATGAATGCAAGAGGCAGTGGGATCTTGCACTTCCAATTGCCGAGTTTGCGTATAATGGATCTATCCATAGGTCCACAGGCAAATCTCCTTTTGAGTTGGTTTACACGAAGGTGCCAAATCATTTGGTGGATGTTTCTATTGTGCCACAGCCCCCTCATGCCGAACATGTCCAAGGTGTGCTCGATGCTGTGAAGAAACGGTTAGAGGCTATGTATGCTAAAGAGAAGGAAAGAGTGGATGAACATAGGCGTGCTCAATTGTTCCTGCCTGGAGAGAAGGTAATAGTGCATTTTCGCAAGGAACGCATGCCCGGAAGTTTGGCCCTTACAAGATATTAAGGCATGTTCATGACAACGCCTACGTGGTGGACCTGCCCAAAGACTTAAGAGTGTCGTGCACCTTCAATGTAGCGGATTTGACACCGTACTATGACCCTCTTCCTACGCCTTCCAGGTTGGTTGCTCAGGACTAGAAAGGTATGGTACCCCCTTCACGATCTACACCAAAGAGGGGGGGCCAAGCATGCCAAATACCCCTCACTCTCCTCTAGCGTACCTTACACTTTTGATTAGCATGATATGTAGAAATTAGGTATTGATAAGATATTCTGTGAGTCATTGAACGCTAGATTTCCCTCTGACGATGACCAACAAATGCTGGTCCTACCCAGCGAATGCTGGGATGCCTTCTAATCCTCCTTCAGCTCGTTCATCCTTCTCCTCTATTGACTCGTCCCTACTGCCTAACTTTGCCATAAGCACCGCCATCTTCAATTCCTCCTCTCAAGTACCTACATAATGCACCAAAATGCCAGATCCTCTGCTCCTAGACACAAGACATAAACACGACAAAATACAAAATAACACATGACAAAATCTACCTAAAATGCAAATAACACATAACAAAACAAAAGGATTTGTGTGTACATTTACGTGCACATCACACCCTCACACTTAATTCCTTGCTTGTCCCCAAGCAAGGTGCACATCAGAACTACCGCATACACGGCTCCTCTTTACTCGGAACAAATCATGGCATGCTTCATCCTATCGCTAATTATTCATCTCACTCAAGTGCCTAAAACAGTGATCATGTAAACACCACACCCTCAGCTATTTAACCAGGCTTTTGCACCATGTCTACCATACACGAGAGCTTACCACTCAGTGGGTAGGATCAATTTATGCTCACTTATATGTGGTAGTCAACTACCTATAACTCGCAAACATGCTCAGGGTCTAAAAATATTATACTTCATACTTGACACTCTCTCATGTAATGCAGAGCTCATAATCAAGAGGGACTTTGTATAGGGTTGTAACGTGGCTTAGGGTGAGGAGAGAATAAATTATTGGGTAATGACTAGACCACCCAATCCGAGGGTTACATCGAAAATCTAACTCTTGGCTATACTAAGCAACTCACCCTATAACGATTAAGCAATTCACTCGGGACAAGTCACTTACTTTTCGGTGTGCCTTTTTCTTCTTTTGCTTTCTTTCTTTTGTACTTTTCACAAGATAAATTTTTTTCTTTTCTTTTTTCTTCTTGCTTTTGTGCACATGCTTTTGTTTTCTTTTGTTTGCTTTCATGCACACTTGCACGTACATTGGTGACTTACCCCAATTTTTGAATATTGACCCCAATCTACCCACTTTTTGTTTCAACACATGTGCATTACCCCCCAGCTATACACCCTTACAAAAATGTTCCCCAAAATTTGTCCTATTCCCTCGAATTGAATGGTTAAGGTAGGTAAGGGTTAAATGTTGGCTCATATGGTGGTTTACAGATAGTTACTCAACAAACAGGTTTAGGCTCAAAGGGGTTATGTAATGGACAAGATCGGATTTTTGGCTCTAAGGCTCTAGGCTCAAATTCAAAATGGCCCCTGATAACTAACTCACCCCGTACTACGAAATCATGCCAAGTGTTGGTATACTATTCTCATTACCCTATGCATGCAAGCACCTTATGAAAAATTAGAGACGATCGTCTCATCCTTCAGCACAAGTTCCTCACAAGGTCGCTCGTCAAGTTCCCAAGCATAATCTACCTAGTGCGACTGTCAACCTAAATGACCAAGGGTGTAATCCTCACACACTCCTATTCTAGAGAGCTCAAGTTTGATTTCTGACTAATCAACAAGATTTGGCTACTGTTCTAAGTTCATAAGTTCAGAGGGGGTTTTCATCAGTTGCAAAAGACTCAAACACTTTAACCAAAAACACACGCCACACGCATAACAGACTCGATCACATGCGTATGTCAACATATAAATAGAGCACAGAATGATGAAAACAAACCAAAAAGAACATCATAAACATGACAGAGTGCACCCCTACACTTAGCGAACACATTGTCCTCAATGTGTGGAAGGACACTATGCAAGAAAACCAAAATAAAAAATAAGCACATAAAAAACGATAGAGCGAGGAACGAAGTTACCTATTCAAGGTTGGGGAGGTGGTGGTGGTGCTGAGAAGTGACTACGTAGCCAGGCCCACTATGCTCGGTTGAACTCCTGATCTTCTTGATAGTAGGCCGAGCGAGCATCTTGGTTGGTGGCTAGCTATTGGACCTAGAGTTCTAAGTTCTCAAGGCACTTGCCAGATCAAGAACTAGGGTTGGGTCGGGGCCAGGCTCTTGTAGTTTGTCCTTTACAGCCTTTTGATCTTCCCACATGTTGATCATGTAAAGGATGAAACCATAGTCATTGGTTTTGGAGAGGAGGTGCCATCGCACAAGCTGCTCACGATCGATTGTGAGTGGCTACAGGGTCTTGTTCACCGGGGAATCTGTATCTGGAAAGAAATGACGAACAAGCATAGACACAATATGGCCGAGTCCTAGCCATTGGGGGTTAGTCAATTGCAACATACATTTAATAACATCAAATATTAGTGCAACTGTGTTGAATAGCTGCTGGTGTTGGACACATGCGAGTGCATATAACTAGGGTCGTGTGACTCGATTATTTTCATACTAACCATTAAAGCAACTACACATAAACCAGTGCAAGACACTCATGTGGAGATCTTTGAGGAGGATGGCTTGGCTCTGCATTTTATAGTGCGAGAACCCAGTGAGCTCCCACCATGTAGAATGAGCAGCTGCGTCAGATGTAAAATCTAATAGACCCTCCTCATGCTTGAGGTCTAAAAGATCAACGAGTAAGGGTGCAGTGATCGTGATCAGCTTACCATGTATTCGTGCAATTAACGACAAGGGATTGTCTACTAACACAATGATGCTATAAAATTCAACAACGACATAAGGATCAATATCAACCACCGTATTAGCAAAAAATGTCCAACCTAGATTGTTTATTGCCTGACTCAAGGGTTGCTCAATATCTAAATACTGCATCTCCTCCCAGTCAATCATACTATACTCGACAAACTTGCATTTGTCAAATTTAAGATAGCACTCACCTTCCCATTCATGAAAAATAGGGCAGCGGGCTTTGTACCTGCGTGCTATGTCGGTGTAGGAAGTTGGTTGCAAGCTTGATCCTTCTTGAGGACTTGTGGTAGTCTAGGCACATTTTGGTGCCATGACAGTGATCGGTGGTAGTGGTCAACGGCAGTCAATGGCAGCAATGGTCGACGGTGAGCTTTTTAGAAAGGCCTTGTCATTGGGAGTCAAGCCTAGTCGACAGTTCATAGAGATTCAACCCGATCGTTTTGGAATCTGTAAAAGAAAATCGAATTAGGGCAAAACGGAGGGGTGGCAATTCGCGGTGGTTGTAGGTGGTACCGGTGGTGCGAGGGCGGTCAGAGACAGGTGATGGAAATGATGGTGGTGGTGGTGGTTGTTGACGGGTAGTTTTGTAGAGGGGAGTGTAAGAGGAAGAGAAAAATTGGTTTTAAGGGTTATGTGTTGAATGGGGGGAGGTCGGTTATATGCGGGTTTATAGGCACCCCAAGCGAACACTGGGTAAAACCAGCGAACACTGGTTTGGCCTTTGGAGTATCCCAACAAATGCTGGTTGAGACTAGTGAACGCTGGTTTCGCCTCTAGAATGTCCCTAGCGAACGCTGGCTTGGGCCAGTGAATGCTGGGTCTGCTATGGCCTGCCCTTTTTCGTCGCTCTTTGTATAGTGAGTTTGGTCAACCTATCTAGCCTGCAAAACATTTATACTAAAACAACACATATTTTTTGAGAGTGACACTATATACATTCCCCTATAAACCCACAAACTTAGGGAAACTCGGATGAGTGACGCAATGTTCGAAAATTTAAGAGAGAGAAAAGAGGTAGTTCTAAGTTGTTAGTTTGACGTAGGTAAGATCTTACTAAGGTGTGGAATCTTCAAGGTCCATGTGGGATTCTTGTGCATCAAAGTGATTGCCAAAGTACAACTTTAACCACTGTCCATTCACTTTAAATTTCTCTTGCGTGTCCGGATTTTGAATCTGGACTGCTCCATGCAGTAAAACAGCAACTATTGTGTAGGGACTAGTCCACCTCGACTTGAGTTTTCCTAAAAAAAGTTAAAGACGAGAATTATATAAGAGTACCTATTGGCCGGTGGCAAAGTCGCAATATAAGATCTTCTTGTCATGCCACTTCTTTGTCTTCTCTTTGTAAAGCTTGGCATTTTCATAAACGCCAAGTTGGAATTTGTCAAGCTTTTTCTAGTTGTAGCAGTTGTCTTTTGCCGGCCATATCCAGGTTCTGATTCAGTCGACAGAGTGCCCAATATGCTTTGTGCCCAAGCTCGACTAGTAAGTGGCACGCCTTCCCATATACCAGCTAGTATGGTGACATCCCAATGGGGGTTTTGTATGCTGTCCTGTATGCCTATAGTGCATTATCTAGCTTGCTGGACCAGTCCTTCCACGATGGGTTGACAGTGACTTCCAAAATTCTTTTGATTTCCCGATTCGAGACTTCGACTTGGCTACTGTTTTGGGGATGGTAGGTTGTGGCAATCTTGTGGGTGACCCCATACTTGGTTAGTGCATTGGCGAGCAAATTATTGCGAAAGTGCTTTCCTTCATCGCTGATAAGAATCCTGGGAATTCCAAAATGACTAAAAATAATTTTCTGCAAGAATTTAATGACTACCTTTGCATCGTTTGTCAGGAGGGCCACAACTTCCACCCATTTGGAGACGTAGTTCACTGCTAGGTGTATGTAGAGGTTATAGTCGAATGGTGGGAACAATCCCATAAAATCGATTTCCTAGACATTGAATATTTCTACTTCCATGATTCCGTGCTAGAGCATCTCATGACGGTAGGATATGTTTCCTGTCTGTTGATAGTGGTCACACTTCTTTACGAATTGTGTAGCATCCTTGAATAGAGAGGGCCAGTAAAAACCACTTTGCAACACCTTGGCAGCAGAGCGCTCGCCCGCGAAGTGGTCTCCATAAGGTGAGTTATGGCAGTGATGGAGGATAACTTCTTACTCTTCTTGGGGTACACACCATCGCAATAGTTGATCTTTTCCTTGCTTGAACAGATAGGGTTCATCCCACACATAGAACCTGACATTATGCAAAAATCTTTTCTTCTGGTCGAAAGACATGTTAGGAGGCATGATGTTACTCACAATGTAGTTAATGAAATTAGCATACCATGGAATTGAGATCACATCTAAGGCATATAGTTGTTCGTTAGGGAAAGATTCATTTATAGGAAAGAATGATGTTACCATTGGATTTTCAAGATGAGAGAGATGATCAGCCACTGGGTTGTCCGCTCCCTTTCAATCACGGATTTCAATGTTGAACTCCTGAAGGAGGAGGATCCATCTGATGAGCCTGGGCTTGCCATCCTTTTTGGTTAAGAGGTAGCGAATGGCTGCATGATCTGTGAAAACAGTCACCTTGCTCCCAAGGAGATAGGATCGGAACTTGCATGGAACCATGTTGCTTTCTTCTGACCAAGCACTACTCCGACCGCGTAATCGCTTGCATTGCATATGATCTCGAAAGGTAGTTCCCAATCTGGAGATATAATAATTGGTGCAGAGACAAGCGCTTCTTTTAGCATTTTAAATGCTACCTTACATTCTTCATCAAACACAAAAGGTGTGTCTTTCTTGAGTAGTTTGTAGAGGGGCTTGGTGATTTTGGAGAAGTCCTTTATGAATCGCCTATAGAATCTGGCGTGTCCTAGAAAGCTCCTCACTCCCTTGACTGTTAGTAGATAGGGAAGCTTGTCAATGACTTCTTTGTCAACTTCCAACCCTTCACTTGAGTTCTTGTGGCCAAGGACTACTCCTTTGGTAACCATAAAGTGGCATTTCTCCTAATTGAGGACCAAGTTGATTTCCTTGCAATGTTCCTGAATTTTTCCCAGATGAAGAAGACACTCCTCATATGTATCTCCAAAAACTGAGAAATCATCCATGAAGATCTTAATTTGGCGTTCGACCATATCAGAGAAAATTGCCATCATGCACCTCTGAAAAGTGGTAGGTGTATTACGAAGTCCGAAGGGCATTCATTGAAAAACAAACATTCCGTATGGACATGTAAAGGTAGTATTTTCTTGATCTTTTGGAGCAATCGGAATTTGAAGATATCGAGAATAGCCATCCAGAAAACAATAGTATGCATGACCTGCTAGTCTATCCAACATCTGATCAATGAAGGGTAGCGAAAAGTGGTCTTTCTGGGTAGCCTTATTCAACTTTCAGAAATCAATACAAACTCGATGATCGACTACCACCCGTGTAGGAATCAATTCATTATTCTCATTTGGAACAACTGTGACCCCCCTTTCTTCGGTATGAATTAAGTAGGGCTTACCCATTTAAAGTCTGAGATTGGGTAGATAATGCCGGCATCTAACCATTTGATTACCTCCTTCTGCACTACCTCCTTCAGCTTTGGGTTAAGTCTTCGCTGAGCTTCTATGGACGATGTAAAATCTTCTGCCAGAATAATCTTTTGTTGACAGAGAGAGGGACTAACACCCTTTATATCGCCAAGGGTCCACCCTATTGCTTCCTTATGTTCTCTAATTACCTTGAGGAGCTGTTTTTCTTGCTCATGAGTCAATGAAGCGGAGATAATGACTGGAAGTTTGTTACCTTCACACAGGTAGGAGTACTTGAGGTGACTTGGTATTCGCTTAAGCTCTAATTCTGGTGGTGTGGCAATGGATGATTGGAGCTTTGGCCTTTGTGTGTTCTCCAGCTCAAGAGATTCTGCTACGCATATCCATGATACCTGTTTAATCAATTCAATATCATCAACTCCTGCTTCAGATTCCTGTAATGATTCCATGTCATTTTTGGTAAGAGTACCTAGACTACTCATAGTGACAATCTCATCAATTACATCGATCCTATAATAGTCGTCTTTGTTAGAGGGGTACTTGGCAACTTTGAAGACATTGAACACCACTTCATCATCGCAGACCTTGAACCGCAATTCTCCTTTTTCCACGTCAATGCTGGTTTTTCCTGTTGCTAGGAATGGGCATCCAAGGGGTAGTGGAACATCATGGTCTTCTTCCATCTCCATGACAATGAAGTGTGCTGGGAAAATCAGCGTGTCAACCTTTACCAATATATTCTCTACGATCCCCTTTGGCCTAGCTACTAGTCAATCTACGAGTTGGAGAACGATTGAGGTTGGCTTCATATCGCCTAGACCAAGCTTCCGAAATATGGAGTAGGGCATGAGATTGATGCTAGACCCTAGATCAATGTGTGCCTTCTTGAAGATTTGATCTCCAATAGTGCACAGAATGGTAAAACTACCAGGATCCTTCATCTTCTGAGGGAGATCCTGGGTCAACACTACACTACATCCCCTAGTCAAAGGGATGACCTCAAATTCATAGATGCTTCTTTTCTTCGAGATAAATTTCTTGATCCACTTTCTGTAAGTGGGCATCTGCTCGAACGCGTCAAGAAGCAAAATGTTGATATGGAGGTTCTTAAATAGCTCCAGGAATTTCTGATAACTAGGATGAGATGCCCGGTTGTTCACTCTTTGAGGGAATGGTGGTGGAAGGTATTTTCTCTCTTGTTCCAACTTGACAGTTTCTATGGTAGATTCGTTTGTCCTTTCTGACATAGGGTTCACTCGGAGTTCCTCTTCTTCTTCCCTCCCTGATGTTCCCAGAGATTTCTTCGCTGGACTTGTAGCATTCTTTCCCAAATCTAGTCCACTTCAAATTGTAATTCCCTTGCAGTGCTCTTGCGTGGTAGGAGGAGCTTTCGTATTGCTTGGGAGGGTCCCTGGATGCCTTGCATTTAACTGAAGTGCCATTTTACCGATTTGAATTTCTAGATTTCTGATTATTGCCTCATGACTGAGGACTTGCTTTCTCAGCTCGTCTTCACTCTTACAATATAGCTGGAGTTGTTGTGGAGGTAGACCTTGAGCATTGCGGGCATATACAGGTTGTTTCTATTATTGAGGTACCTGCTGACCTACATTATTTCTCCATGAAAAATTCGGGTGGTTTCTCCAACCCGAGTTATATGTGGTAGAATATGGATCATTGTTCTTGTTCGTATTACTAACATAATTCACCAATTCAGCCAATAAAGAACAATTATCAATAACATGAGGTCCAGTACAGATCTTACAAACTTGAGCAGGTGTGGTCGGTGGTGCATATGAAGCTTGGACTAATTGTGTGAGAGTTGCCACCTGTGCCTTGAGCATAGTGATCTCACTGTTGTCCTGTATGCTTGCCACTTTCTTCCTTTCCACACGATCTCCCCACTCATGATTGTTGGTGGCTATGGCTTCGATAATGCATAGGCCTTCAGTTTCTTCCTTCTCCATCAGATCACCTCCAGCTGCTGCATCCAAGCTGGTTAAACTTATGATTCACACCCGTTGTAAAATGTTTGGATAAGCATCCACTCTGGAATCTGATGGTGTGGACAGTCGCGAAGTAGCTTCTTGTAGTGATGCCATGCTTCATGAAGAGACTCGCCACCCTGTTGCTTGAACTGCGAAATTTTGTTGTGTAGTTGGGTGGTCTTACCTGGCGGGTAGTATTTCTCTAGGAATTTATCTGCAAGCTCGTCTCATGTGGTAAAAGTGCCTGCTGGAAATCCATCAACCCACTTTCTAGCATCATCCTTCAAACTTTGCTTAAATAGTCACAACTTGAGGGCATCTACTGAGACACCATTATACTTGACTATCGAGCAATGATCTTCGAAAGTCTGATTAATGATCTTCACGGCTGATTAATGATTAATGAGGCCAGATTTGATCTCAAAGTTATTGGCCTCCATGGTTGGATATTCGATACTGGGTCGAAGATCAACCAGCCTAGGGTGTGTCTGCCTTCTCCTGTTGTTGTTCGCGGGAACATTGATTGCCTGGTTCTATTCTGTCATCTCTGCCTCAAGCCTGTTCCTTCTTCTTGAGTAAAGAGTTCGTTCAATTTTTGGATCGTACTCAAAGAGCAGTCGATTGGTCGAACGGGTATGTAGCATACACCTCCTGCACCCTCACTAACTACAAAACTCAACAAAGAGGATCAAGCGTAGTGATGAATACAACATGTAAAAGAAACTTAGTCTCAAGATTAGGAAAACTGTAACCGATATTAAAGACAGATTGATTAAATCTATCCCCAGCAACGGCGCCAAAAACATGATGTGATAAATATCAGGTCTAAATTACGTGCAAGAGAACACGATCGCTCAAGTAGTAAAATGATAAGTAAGATCGTCTCCACAGGGACAAACTAATCAACTCTTCAATTACCGGATGGTGAAGTTCCAAATCTTAATCTAAGTAGTCAAGAACAAGTGATTGGTCGATAACTAATACTATGGACCGTTAATGAATCTAGGGTTGTCAATCCTAAACTCGAGTAATGGTAAATTAACTAACGCAAATGGATGCAATCTATACTGGGACTAAGGTCGTCAATCTCAATCCATGCACACAACATAAATCACTCAATCAGATATTAATCAAGCAACTGAATGAAAAGACAATTCGTGACTACGAAGTATGAAAATACCGCGCTGATTGGAGATGTTTAGTTGTCAATTACGATCCTTTAAAGTAAAAGCAATTATGTCACGCCCTGAAAATTAGGCATGTCAACCGCCACGGAGTAAAACCTCTGTAAGGCTACTTGCATTCTGATATTTCAATCACAACTTCATCTCAAAATATAATGGTCTATAAAAAATGAAAATACATAGTCTTAAAGTGGATTAAATGTCTAACGATACATGTCCCTACCTCTAGTTCTCGCTCCCAATTTCCCCCAATTCATCTGAGACAGCAGCGCACATTAATGAGGATACGCATCTCAGTAAGTTGGTCAAGATACACAATCCATAATCCATGCATCACACTACATCACATGTTTCATATCAAATCCTATACAATAAGACTCTACAATCAAAGACATACACATAAGAGAGATATCAATAATTTAAACTTGGCAAATCTTAGCATGTACAAAATCACACAGTAACAAAGTTACGAACACATGTCCATAGTCAAACTTTTCAAAACTGAAACAGAGGTTACATATCCAACTAACTTAGCCAACTAACACATTCACTTTTGGAGCTCCGGAGTCCTCACTTATCATGATGGGATCCTCGTGGGCATAGATAAATACCCGAACTATTCCTGCAAGGCAGGCCCAATAGATGGAAGGGTATTCCCTCCACGAGTCCAGATAGTCTACATACTCCCTGTCCATTTGATCACACATACCTCGGGTTACCCGGTAGCCCCTTAAGCGATATGTGCAAACTACAGGGCCTAATAAGTATGAGACAATCCCACATGCCATACATCATATCAATCACAAATCCAAATTCTGACAATCTGAATCCACTCATTAATAATCCAGAGGTACCAAATTCGAAATCAATCACGCATCCAAGATCCGATTCACATATCCAATATCAATAAATCCGAAAACCAAACCATCAATTTCCAATCCGAAATCAGGATCCAAAACCAAACATAATTCAACAATCCGAAATCTGAATTAATCATCAACAATCCAAATCACATAGTTGGAGTACGAACAATTGCAATCAATAGTTCATGTACCAACAATATCATAGAGTAGTCATATACGAAAAGATCATAATTCATGTACAAACAAAGATCATTTACGAGAGATTACACATTAAATGAGATCCCAAAGTTATCAACTGACAAAGAATAATCACGCAAGCCACATCCAGGATAGACAAAAATTACGACGATGGAAACTAGATGACCCAACCATAAAATAGGAAATCATCAAGCATTCTGTTCAAAGCTAATATGACTTAATTAGTTTCCATTAAGTTCATTCGCAGCTAATTACTGTAAATTGGCATACAGAATCGTACAGCTATTATAAGATTAAAATAAAGGTTTGATTAAACTATTCTGTCCAATTCTGCGAACTATTTATTCATGTGTAAATCCATGTACTAAGTAATCATCATATCTTATTATATTTCAATCATGCGATTGGTTTATCTATGGTGTAGTGACAAATCCTTATCATATGCAATCGACATCATACGAATGAATTAGATAATCATGAAAACAAAAGTTATGCCAGACTTCAAGGACATGCATATTCTAACAACAAAATTTGCAACCGATGAAATACAGAAACCGACTTACCTCTACCTCTTGATCTTATTCTGTATTTGTCGCTCCCTAGGGTATGGCTACGAGTCTTATTTTTATAGTACTAGTTGACCTAAATAGGTAGCTAGGGTTAGGGTTAAGTGGTAAATTACATAATAATACTCAAAGTTATTTTAATGTCACACTAATTTCAAGATATTATATTTTTCAAATAGATTTATTCGGATTTTACGTTCCCCCCTCCTTAAATAAAGTTTGTCCTCAAACTTTATTGTAAACAATTTGTTTATATATATAAATATATTTTAAACTATACAGATTAAAAATCATATGCACAGAAGTTATATACCAGACTATGTCTTACTATACTTTCTAGAGAATTTTCAAAGTGGCGCGAATATAATCAAAGTGAATTACTTCTCTATACGTGGCACATATAAGACTAAGTTAGACTATAGCTTAAAGATGGAAGAGATACCAATTCACAATCCTGTTCAATTCCTACTCTCCACACAAAGCCTATAAATCTAAGACTTGCTAAGGATCTAAAGAGAATGTAGAAAGAACTGGATCATGCATGAAAGCTGATTTCAGATATCATATCGATTTATCCAAAATTAGGTAGACTTGCTTCACCAAAATCATACAGACTGCATCACATAATAAAAATCATAAATTATATAGACCCTGCAAAACCCTAAGAACCTAACACAATAGGAACAATATACTGACAAAGTCTGCATAATGACTACTATATTGTAAAAAAAATTTATAACAGGCGTCAACACCATACAGAATCAATATCTTTTTTTTCGTGGGATAATCCAGTTCATCATCAGCTCGTAGTACTCATGTTCTCTCCTATATTATCTCCTAAAGAATATCCTAATTTTCTAAGCAATGACAATCCTCGGTTATTTATATTCAAGTGCAAGTTCTTTCACAGCTTTTTTTTAAACCGTATGTTCTGTTTTTAGTTCCTATGAAATCTATAACGAATCTCTTATCATGATACCCTATTGACTACTCTAAAAAATAAAAAAAATAGATTACAAAAAAAACCACCACATATTCAAGCAGACATGAACTGCTACATACGTAATTAAACAGGATTGCAACAATGCTGATCAGATAATCACATCCACGTACAAAATCTAACAAGGCCAAAATAATGTCAAACTGCTTCGAACATAAATACCAACTACAAAAATGATACGAGTCTCATTATTATGGTACAAAATTCTAATATAGAATTCTCAAGTGGAACATCTCCATAATTTTACACATTGCAATGAAGTTTTTTTTTTCATTAATATCTAGTCTATGCATAGTCTAACGCAAAAGATTTATGGATGTCCATGTAACAACACAGGTGTAATGCTTTAGTGAATGCGCATTTATATATGAGGTCCCTGTAAGTTGTGAATTTAAAATGATACCAATACGGGTACATATATTCTATATATTCAAAACTCATATTCATATTAATATTCATATTGAACTCATACTCACAATCAAATCCATAACATTCTAGAAATCCAAATCATAATACGAATTTAATCCGGAGCATACCAAAATACGAAACAAATCATCATCTGAACCCATAACATTCAACATAATCTTTCATGTGATAAACCATGTTAAACTGTGGGTACTGACAACATAAAATATCCACGTACATTCGTGACTACTTCGCATAAAGTATTTTTTACACATGGGCAACAATTGTTCACGCAATAATCATTAAGAATTTACTTATTATTTTAATCATAAGAGTTCATCCGATGATGGATTATTTAATCATGCTAAACTGCTAAAGGTTCACGCCTAAGTTTAATCATAAAGGTACCCAAAGATTAATAAAAGTTCACCGATAATGCAATAGTTCAATTATTCAATAGTTAATTCCAATCATAAAGGTTCATGGCAAAGTTAAAGGGTCCTCTTATATTCATGCTAATATTGAACTAATTGGTCTGTTAATCCTAAGCCTAAATCATCCCAATGTCCAATCTCACGAACAGTCACTACCATGCATATTACTATGCAATTATTACGATCACGAGAAGTTGAAAATCCATACAGATTACAATAATAACGACGACCAATAACCATGTTCATCACAAATAAAATCGGCAAACAAAACTAAATCAAACATCAATGAAAACCTGAATAACTCTAGACTCTAAATTGGGGTTTCAACAACCACACTAATCAGGATCTAACTTATAAACTGGATCATATGTGCTCAGACAAAATACAAATTCTACTTACAAAATAGAACACCAAAAGCCTAAAACAACATACTCTTACGGATGCAAAATTATCAACTCAAATGAATATGATTCAAACTAAGATAAAGCTCGCACAATACAAAAAATAGATAATACAAAACTTACTTCATGCTCGTTTATACAATCGAACCCGAACACAAAAAATCAAACAGAAGAAGTCAATTACAATTATAAGTCTTTAGAGCGCATGTCATGTGTATTTACAGTAATCTATTAAATAAAGAAGGTAATCCACACTTTAAATTCGCTCAAATAAATAACACATGTATATAGGTGTTCACTCATAATGTAGATTAAAAGCATTACTACATATCAATTATCTGCTTGAACTTGTCTTCACATACGAAAGAGGTAAATAAAGAATCGGGTTCATAAACTTGCTTGATAGTACATACATTAATCATTTTTACAACCACATAGTTATCTAACACACACATTTATATACATAGTCTATGGTGCCCAGCTGCTAATGACACTGCCTCTAAAATATCAAGCTCTCGAAGCATGCGGTCCTTAGGGGGTCAAATTCAGAGCACCCAAAAATAATCATTGACACCAAAATCTTGAGAACAGGATAACCAAATAAGGGGTGATGTACGTGTAAACGTACATCTTTTCGGGCATATTTATTGTATCATTTGATCATGTTTTTAGTCATTTTGTTTATGATTGGTGTAGCGTTAGTTGTGTTTTGATGTTTAGTCGAGAACTCGGATCTTTGTCGATGTTATTTATGTTTTGTAGGAATCAGAGCAGGCGACCAGTCGTTCGAGAAGAGAAGAAAAGCAGAAGAACGTGGTGTAGCGATCGCTACACTTTGTAGCAATCGCTTATTTCGAGCGGCCATTTTTCCCCAAATTTCCATAGCGATCGCTACAAGTTATAGCGATCGCTACACCTGCAATTTTCATGGTATAGCGATCGCTACAGGCTATAGCGACCGCTACACAGGCGACAGAAGTCAAGAAAAGCTGCAAACCAAAAGCAATCCACTTGCAATCTCAATTTGATCAACTTGTAGCCGATTTTGTTGATCCAAGACAGCTCAATCCCCTCTGGCAAGCACATTGGAGTGGCTATAAATGGAGGAGGCAATCCAAGGGAGAAGGCATTGGAGTCCAAGGAGTAGAATAGGCAAAATCACATTTGTAGACTTCAATCTTTAGCTTAGATTCGTTTTTATGCTATTTTGAAGAACAAAGGTTGTATGCAACATTCTGATTCATTAATCAAAGAGGTAGCTTTGTTTTAAGCACATTCATTTAGTCATATCTTGTTTTTGTTATTCAATATTGTTAACAACTTAAGATTGACAACTTTAGGTTCTTGCAATATTAAAACTCGTAGTTTAGCATTTTCAACATCCATAAATTGATTCACTTAGCTTAAGATCTTGATTACATAATCCAGTAATCAACAACAAATTCGATTTTTCCCTGTGGAGACGATCTTTCTTATCACTGTATTAGTTGTTGCAATCGTGTACTCTTGCACGTAGTTTTAAGATCCACATTTGGATGCATCAAGTTTTTGACGCCATTGCAAGGGACAAATTTGAATTTGTTATTGTTAATATTAGATATAGTGTTCAAGATTTTGAGACTAAGCTTTGTACACTACTTGTTCATCACTACGCTTGATCTTGTTTGTTGAGTGTAGTAATAGTGCAGGAAGTGTATGCCCGTTACCCGTCGAGACAACCAACTTCTTCAAGAGTATGATCCTGAGATTGAACACACTTTTCATCAAAGGAGGAACCAGCTCAGGAGAGCGATGGCTGATCAACAGATAGTTAACGCACCCGGGGCCATAAGGAACAAATCGTATCCAAGGCTTGTTGATCTCAGATCAAGCATAGCCTATCCAACAGTTAAGGCCAACAATTTTGAAATCAAGAGTAACCTTCTCAATATGGTTCAACAGGACCAATTCGGAGGTTATCCTTTCGAAAATCCTGCCAAGCATATCTAAAGGTTTGAAGACCATTGTTTGACAGTCAAGTATAATGGTGTCTGGCCAGATACCATTAAACTTTGATTGTTCAAATATAACCTGAAGGATGATGCTCGAGAGTGGGTAGATTCATTTCTTGCTAGAACTTTCACCACGTGGGAAGAGCTAGCTGACAAGTTTCTAGCCAAGTATTATCCTCCAGGTAAGACCACGCAACTCTGTAATAAAATTTCTCATTTTAAGTAGCAGGGTGGTGAATCTCTCCATGAAGCTTGGCATCACTTTAAGGGATTACTCTGCGACTGTCCACATCACCAAATGCCGAATTAGATGCTTATCCAAACATTTTATAATGGATGTGAGCCACAAATCCGAGTCAACTTGGATGCTGCCGCTAGAGGTAACCGGATAGAGAAAGAAGAAGATGATGGTTTCTGAATCATCAAAGCCATGGCCACCAACAACCATGAATGGGGTGATCATACCGAGAGGAGGAAAGTTGCCAGTGTACAAGACAACAATAAAGTTGCTGCGCTAAAGACATAAGTTGCTGCACTCACGCAGATGTTCCAAAGTTCAATGACATCACAAGCATCGTCATCTTCTCATGTATGTGAAATTTTCACTGGTCCGTATGGTATGGATGCTTGTTCTTTAATTGCTGAACCTGTTAATTTTATGGGAAATGCCAACCGGAATAATGATCCATATTCCAACATATATAACCCTGGTTGGAATCCGAACTTTTCGTGGAAGAATAATGCAGGTCAGCAGGTACCCCAACATCTGAGACTACCATTCGGAGGAGTCAATGCACAAGGTCCTCCACCTTAGCAATATCATCCATATCAACAAAGATGGTAACCACGAGCACCACCACCACAAGATGCTCAAAGTGAGGATGAATTGCGAAAGCAAGTGCTGAGTCATGAGGCAACAATCTGGAACTTGGAAGTACAAATTACTCAGCTCACATCACAACTAAATGCAAGACAGCCGGGCTCACTTCCAAGTAACATCGAGCCACCACCAAGCAACCAACAACAATGCAAGGCCATTACTACCAGAAGTGGCCTCGACTTAGGGAAGAATGTAGCAACTCCAGGAGCCAAGCCACCAGCTAAACCAGTAAGTGATGAGGAGGAAGAACTACGAGTAACTCCTATCGTAGAAGCCAAGGAGAAGTCCACAGAGGAAGTGACCAAGCCAAAGCCAGAAAGGGTGTATCCTCCACCACCATTTCCACAAAGGGTGAACAAGCAAGCTTCGCATCCTAGCTACCAAAAGTTCTTGAAGCTCTTCAAGAATTTGCATATCAACATTCCACTCGTTGATGCATTCGAGCAAATGCCCACCTACCGAAAATGGATCAAGGAGTTCATTTCAAAGAAGAGGAACATTGATGATTTTGAAGTCATTCCACTGACAAGAGGTTGTAGTGCTGTCCTGAGCCAGGAACTACCTCAGAAAATGAAGGATCCTGGAAGTTTCACTATTCTATGCACCATCGGAGATCAAATCTTCAAGAAAGCACTTATTAATCTCGGTTCTAGTATTAACCTTATGCCATTTTCAATTTTTAGGAGGCTTGGATTGGGAGACATGAAGGCAACATCGATCGTCCTCCAACTTGCAGATCGTTCGGTAACAAGACCAAAAGGGATAATGGAGAATGTACTGGTAAAAGTTGACACCTTAATTTTCCCTATAGATTTTATTGTGATGGAGATAGAGGAATATCATGATGTGCCACTTCTTCTTGGTTGACCCTTCTTGGCCACTGGAAAGACAAGCATCGATATGGAAAAAGGTGAACTCCGCTTTAAGGTATGTGATGATGAAGTGGTATTTAATGTTTTTGAAGCTGTCAAGTACCCATCGGTGGAAGATGATTGTTATCAGATTGATGTGGTGGACAAGATCGTAGCTGAAAGGGAAGAAGTGCAAGAACAGGAGGATGCATGTGAAGCTAATGAGAGCATGGAAGATTCAAAAGAGATGGTGTCGTGGGTTCACTCCGCAGAATCACTAGAACTCGATAATAAACCAAGGCCTAAGCTTCAGTCATCAATTGTTGCACCACCAGATTTGGAACTCAAGCCCCTTCTAGCTCATCTTAAGTACGCCTACTTAGATGATGCACACAAGCTGCCGGTTACTATTTCTGCCTCGCTGGATGAAAATCAAGAAAGCCAGCTACTCAAGGTGATAGGCAAACATAAGGAGGCCATTGGATGGACACTTGGTGACATTAAGGGGATCAGCCCTTCCTTATGCCAGCACAAGATCATTCTAGAGGACGACTTTAGTCCAACCGTGGAAGCTCAATGGCGACTCAATCCAAAGCTAAAGAAGGTGGTTTGGAAGGAAGTCATCAAATGGCTAGACGTCGGCATCATCTATCCCATCTCGAATTCGAAGTGGGTGAGTATGACTCAATGTGTCCCGAAGAAAAGAGGTATCACGGTGGTTTCCAATGCGGACAATGAGCTTATCCCAACAAGAATGGTGGTAGGCCACAGAGTTTGTATCGACTTCCGGAAGCTCAATAAGGCCACTCAGAAGGATCACTTCCTGCTACCCTTCACTGATCAGATGTTGGACCGATTGGTAGGTCACGCTTTCTATTGTTTCTTGGATGGCTATTCCGACTATCTTCAGATTGCCATTGCTCTAGAGGACCAGGAAAAGATGACACCTGCTACTTTTTAGCGCTACATGATTGCTATTTTCTCGGACATAGTGGAGCGGTAGATCGAGATCTTTATGGATGATTTCTCAATGTTTGGAGATTTGTATGACGAATGCTTATCACATTTGGGGAAGGTGCTTGAATGTTGTAAGGAGATGCACTTGGTTCTTAATTGGGAAAAGTGTCACTTCATGGTGATGGAAGGTGTAGTCCTCGGTCATAGAGTCTTGAGCAAGGGTTGGAAGTTGATAAGGCCAAGCTGGAAGTCATTGACAAGTTACCACCTCCACTTACCGTCAAGGGAGTACGAAGTTTCCTGGGCCACGCTAGTTTCTATCAGCATTTTATCAAGGGTTTTTGAAAGATCACCAAGCCTCTTTGCAGATTGCTTGAGAAGGATGTACCATTCCATTTTGACGAAGCATGCCACACAACTTTTACTAGACTGAAGAAGGCACTCGTATCTGCACTAGTGATCATATCTCCAGATTGGACGCTCCCGTTCGAGATTATGTGTGATGCAAGTGATTTTGCTATTAGAGCTGTCCTTGGTCAGAAGAAGTCCACAAGATTTCATGCCATTTATTACGTAAGTCACATATTAGACGATGCCCAAATCAACTATGCGACAACGGAGAAGGAGTTCCTCGCTGTGACTTTTGCTCTTGACAAGTTTCGAGCTTATTTGCTTAGAAGTAAGTTGACAGTTTACAAAAATCACGTTGCCATCCGTTACCTCTTCAACAAGAAGGATGCAAAACCAAGGCTCATCAGATGGATTATCCTCCTTCAAGAATTCGACATCGAAATCCATGATAGAAAAGGTGCAGATAACCCAGTGGCGGATCATCTTTCCTGACTTGACAATCTGGTGGTAACATTCTCTTCTCCTATCAATGAATTTTTTCCTGATGAACAACTATATGCATTAAATGTTATTTCTATCCCATGGTACGCTGATTATGTCAATTATCTTGTAAGCAACATCTTGCCTCCTAACCTTTCTTCTGACAAGAAGAAGAGATTTTTACGTGATATCAGGTGCTATGTATGGGACGAACCTTATTTGTTCAAAATAGGTAAAGATCAAATGCTAAGGAGATGCGTGCCACAAGAGGAAAAAGAGCTTATTCTCCATCATTGTCATGCTTCTCCTTATGGAGGGCATTTTGCAGGAGAGCGTAAGGCATTCAAGGTGCTACAAAGTGGATTCTACTGGCCAACGCTTTTTAAGGATGCTGCAGAATTTGTCCAAAGGTGTGATCATTGCCAACGAATAGATAACATATCCCGTCGTCATGAAATGCCGCAGCAAGGAATCATGGAAGTATAAATCTTTAATGTATAGGGTATTGACTTCATCGGACCATTTGTGCCATCCGATCGTAACTTGTACATTCTGTTGGTAGTTGATTATGTTTCTAAATGGATTGAGGTAGTGGCTCTCCTGACTAACGATGCTAAGGTGGTTACCAAGTTTTTGCAAAAAAATATTTTTTGCAGGTTCGAAACTCTGAGAGTGATCATAAGCGATGGCAGAAAACACTTCCCAAATAATTTGCTTGCCAAACGCACAAAATTAGGACTGCTTACCACCCTCAGACAAGTGGTCAAGTTGAAGTCTCCAATCGGGACATTAAAAAAATTTTGGAGGTGACTGTCAATCCATCCTGCAAGGACTGGTCAAGCAAACTAAACGATGCACTTTGGGCATACCGGATGGCATACAAGACTCCAATTGGAATGTCACCATACCAGCTTGTCTACGGGAAAGCATGTCACCTTCCAGTCGAGCTGGAATATAAGGCATATTGGGCCTTACGTCAGATCAATCTGGATCTCGAGAAGGCTGGTGAAAAACGGATGTTACAACTGGAAGCAATGGACGAATTTCGCTTGGGAGCCTATGAGAATGCTCGACTTTATAAAGAACAGACAAAAAAATTGCATGACAAGAAGATCCTTCATCATGAATTTTCGGTAGGTCAACAAGTATTGTTATATAACTCACGGTTGAAACTTTTTCCAGGAAAGCTCAAGTCTTGCTAGACCGGCCTATACATAGTGGTTGCAGTCTCTCCACACGGAGCCATTTAGATTTGCCATCTAGACATGCAAGAAGAATTTAAAGTAAATGGACAGCGTTTAAAGGTGTATCTCAGTGATAAAATTGACATGCAAGAGTCCCGCATGGACCTTGCCAATCTGGTTCAGTAAGATAACACCATCGTCAAGCTAATGACGTTAACTTAGAACTACCTTCTCTTTTCTCTCTTTTTACTGTAGTTAATATTTTCATGTCACTCATCTAAGTTTTCCCGAGTTTGTGGATTTATAGAGAAATGTTTATAGTGTCACCCTCGATGAAAAATTGTGTTTTTGTTTCGTGATTTGTAGGATAAGAAGACACGGGACAACAAGGAATGAAGAACAAGAGAAAATCAAGGTGTAGCGATTGCTACACATCATAGCGGTCGCTACAGCCTCAAAAAATTGAACCGTAACGATTGCTACTCTTCAGAGCGATCGCTACAGCCCTGACCCGCTTCTTGTAGCGACCGCTACAAGTTGTAGCGATCGCTACAAGCCCGATTCTAGCCAAAATAAAACACCCTAAAAATCCCAAAAATTCACCACCAACCCTAATTTCCCCAATTCCCACCCGAACCTCACCTCTCTCAATTGCCCCACCGCAAATTCTACCTCCCATCGTGCCTCTCCGAGCCGTCCACTACCACATTCGACCACTCGCTCGAAGTCCTGACCTCCAGCCACCTCCACGATGCCTCTGAAGCGCTCCATGACAACCTCCAGTTCGTCTTCCTCCACTTCGCCTTAGAAACGGACTAAAAATCTGCCCCGAGCACCTTTGCCTCCATAAATCGATATGCGCGCTCAATATGGTACCCCTTTCTCTATCTTTTCCGAGGTAGAAGGGGCCAGGTACACTCAATACTCATCTCTCCCTTCATATCTTCAATCCAAGATTAGTTGGGATGATATGGAGTCATTAGGCATTGCGGATGATTTGCGTGCTAGTTTAGACGTCCTAGGATGGCGCTACTTTACGAATAACTCTGTGCCTCAAAGAGATGATGTTAATTTAGTGTTTTACTGCACTTTGACCATACCACTGAATTGTCGCTCTTTTAGTGCTCGTGTTTTTGGTAAGGCATTCACTGTCTCAGAACACTTATTCTGAGAACTTTTTCACACCAGACAAGGTAAGGGTATTATTGATTTTACCACTGACGATGCCACTATGTGCATAGATAGTGAATGGCGTGACCTCACTGGGTTTTTGTCATTCAAATCCCAGTCATCTTCTGCGCTCCTTAAGGAGCCTCATATCAGTATGCTGCATCGATTTATGTGTCCAGCATGGTTTGGTACTAGCGAGGATAACCGAATCACCAAAGACTAGCTATATGCTTTGGCGTGCATGCGTCATAACCGCCCCTATAGCACCTTTGATTTGGTTGTTGATATGATGTGGCAGTTCTTAAGAACCAAGGATCCTGCTCATTTTTACCTTGGACATCTTATCATGATCTTTGCTAGGAACTTTTGTCCAGGTAGGTTCGAAGAGGAGTCGCCACGCCATTGCCTTTTGATTGATGGTTCCCGCTTAGCCCAGTGGGGATTGGCTAAAGAGGTTGAGCAGGATAGAGAATACACCTTCCAGTTCACCGAGTGGAGCGAGCGTGAAGCTGTCAAGAAGAAATTGAGGGACGATAGTGAAGTACTGCCTCCGTCGTAGCAACTTGAGCTTCAAGACATGACCAACCGATTCACAGAGCTAAAGATTCAGGTCCAGCAGCTCACGACTACTCAGACCTCTCAGTACGAGGATATCCGTGCTCAATTGACTATAATGCATGAGGAAAATGCTTCCAACTGGGCCTGGCTTCACTCTCACCTCGCCGGTCTCCCACCTCCCTCTCCTCCTCACCAGTGATCAGGTTGTTTCTTTCCTTCCTTTGTTTTTCTTTTTGAGTCTTTGTGATCATTTGTCTGTGCCTTTCACACATTAAGGACAATGTGTCCAATAAGTGTGGGGGTGCAGTCTCTTGTGTCTTTTGCGTTTTGTGTGTGGATTTTGCTGTGTCTTGTGTTAATTTTGTTTTGTCACGTGTTGATCTTGCTGTGTCTTGTGTTAATTTTGTTTTGTCACGTGTTGATCTTGCTGTGTCTTTTATTTTGTGTTTATTTCTATTATTTGTATGTGATTGAGTCTGTTTTGTGTGTGATGTGTGTTTTTGATTGAAGTGTAGAGTCTTGTGCAAGTGATGAAGAAAAACCGCTAAATTTGAAACTTTTAGTCACTAGACAAACCTTGAGTCATGCTAAGAATCACACTTGAGAGAATTGTGTAGGATTTTATAGCAACCTCACTCTTGATCGTTTAGGCTAGTCATTGAGTCACTTAGGTTAGACTGAGGAGTTGACAAAGAAAACCTTGTGAGAACTTGAGCCGAAGGAAGGATAACCATCCTATTTTGTTCATGAGGTGCTTATGTGTTTCAAGTGATGAGAGTGTTTGATGATTACTCATGCATTGGTTGATAAGAAAGATTGTGTCGAGGGCATTTTTGATATGAACCTAGGAGCCTTAGAGCCAAAATCCTTACAAATTCCCTTGCTAACCCAACTTGAGCTTAAATCCTTATTCTTTGAAATACAATATGTAAGCCACATTATAAGCCATATTGACCATTCCCTACATTTGACTATCCGTCCGAGGATGCCGTAGGATCATATTTTTTGGGGAAAATGATGTAAGGATACATATAGTAGTATAGTTGGGAGGGATATTTGATTGGGTTCATGGGTAGTTTAAGACCAAGGCAAAAATGTATAAAATTGACTTGTGAAAAAAAAGAACCACCTTGTGCTTGGAATGAAAACGAAAGAAAAGGAAAAATTGGAAAAATGAGAAGAAAAGAAAAAGAAAGTGGAAAGATGGAAAAGCAAGAAAAGAAAAAAAATCAAAAGGAAAAGTGAAAAGAAAAAGAAGAAGTGAGCGTAAGGAAAAGCACAAGGTAAAAAATGAGCAAAGTCAGAAAATTGGTCTTTAGGATTGGTTTACATGGGGATGAGTGCTTAGATATAGGGTGAGATACATAGAATAGCTAAGAGTTAGAACATTTTTTGTATGGCTCCTCAGATTGGGTGGTTTAGCTACTTCCCATAAATATTTCCTCACTTTTACCCAAAGCCCCGTTGCAACCCAGTAAAGTCCCTCCTGTGAGCTTAAAATTGATTTTATCCTCCGAGTGGTCGACTCCTTGGTCTACAATTCATGATGATAAGACAAGGTTAAAAGGTTGAGAGTGAGTTGTCTATGTGATTTATACTCATGATGCTTAGGTGTGTGACTTGTGTGATTTTGAGGTAAGTTGTGTGACAATGGGTTGAAACTCTGCAGATCTTCTGATGCCTTTGCTTGGGGACAAGCAAAGATCTAAGGGTGGGGGTATGATGTACGTGTAAACGTACATCTTTTTGGGCATATTTATCATATCATTTGATCATGTTTTTAGTCATTTTTTTTATGATTGGTGTAGCGTTATTTGTGTTTTGATGTTTAGTCGAGAATTTGGATCTTTGTCGGTGTTATTTATGTTTTGTAGGAATCAGAGCAGGCGACCAATCATTCGAGAAGAGAAGAAAAGCTGAAGAATGTGGTGTAGCAACCGCTACACTTTGTAGCAATCGCTTGTTTTGAGTGGCCATTTTCCCTTGAATATCCGTAGCGATCGCTACAAGTTATAGCGATCACTACACCTGCGATTTTCATGCTGTAGCGATCGCTACAGGCTATAGCGACCGCTACACAGGCAGGAGAAGTCAAGAAAAGCTGCAAACCGAAAGCAATCCACTTGCAACCTCAATTTGAACAACTTGCAGCCGATTTTGTTGACCAAGACAGCTCAATCCCCTCTGGCAAGCACATTGGAGTGGCTATAAATGGAGGAGGCAATCCAAGGGAGAAGGCATTGGAGTCCAAGGAGTAGAATAGGCAAAATCACATTTGTAGACTTCAATCTTTAGCTTAGATTCGTTTTTATGCTATTTTGAAGAACAAAGGTTGTATGCAACATTCTGATTCATTAATCAAAGAGGTACCTTTGTTTCATTTGCATTAGATTTTGCTTTTACATTTCGAAGTTCTTTATCTTTGCTTAAAATGAATATGTGCATGTGTTGATAAGTTAAGGAGTGACAACTTGATTTTAAGTACATTCATTTAGTCATATCTTGTCTTTGTTATTCAATATTGTTAACAACTTGAGATTGACAACCTTAGGTTCTTGCAATATTAAAACTCGTAGTTTAGCATTTTCAACATCCATAAATTGATTCACTTAGCTTAAGATCTTGATTACATAATCCAGTAATTAACAACGAATTCGATTTTTCCCTGTGGAGACGATCTTTCTTATCACTGTAATGCTTGTTGCGATCGTGTACTCTTGCACGTAGTTTTAAGATCCACATTTGGACGCATCAAGGGGTTTGAAAAATATTCACAAAATTTAATTTCCAATCACCAAAAACCTAAATTTACTCGCAGATGAATGCATGATTCATCACATATTTATTTTCTTTTAAATGCTCTGATACCATTTAAGTTGTCACGCCCCGGAAATTAGGCATGTCAACCGCCACGGAGTAAAATCTCCGTAAGGCTACTTTCATTCTGATATTTCAATCACAACTTCAACTCAAAATATAATGGTCTATAAAAAATGAAAATACATAGTCTTAAAGTGGATTAAATGTCTAACGATACATGTCCCTACTTCTAGTTCTCGCTCCCAATTTCCCCTGATTCATTTGAGACAGCAGCGCACATTAATGAGGATACGCATCTCAGTAAGTCGGTAAAAATACACAATCCATAATCCATGCATCACACTACATCACATGTTTCATATCAAATCCTATACAATAAGACTCTACAATCAAAGACATACACATAAGAGAGATATCAATAATTTAAACTTGGCAAATCTTAGCATGTACAAAATCACACAGTAACAAAGTTACGAACACATGTCCATAGTCAAACTTTTCAAAACTGAAACAGAGGTTACCTATCCAACTAACTTAGCCAACTAACACATTCACTTTTGGAGCTCCAGAGTCCTCACTTATCATGACATGATCTTCGTGGGGCACAGATAAATACCCGAACTATTTCTGCAAGGCAGGCCCAATAGATGGAAGGGTATTCCCTCCATGAGTCCAGATAGTCTACATACTCCCTGTCCATTTGATCACACATACATCGGGTTACTCGGTAGTCCCTTAAGCGATATGTGCAAACTACAGGGCTCAATAGGTATGAGACAATCCTGCATGCCATACATCATATCAATCACATATCCAAATTCTGACAATCTGAATCCACTCATCAATAATACAAAGGTACCAAATTCGAAATCAATCATGCATCCAAGATCCGATTCACATATCCAATATCAATAAATCCGAAAACCAAACCATCAATTTCCAATCCGAAATTAGGATCCAAAACCAAACATAATTCAACAATCCGAAATCCAAATTTGGCATCAACAATCCAAATCACATAGTCGGAGTACGAACAATTGCAATCTATAGTTCATGTACCAACAATATCATAGAGTAGTCATATACGAAAAGATCATAATTCATGTACAAACAAAGATCATTTATGAGAGATTACATATTAAATGAGATCCCGAAGTTATCAACTAACAAAGAATAATCACGCAAGCCACGTCCCGGATAGACAAAAATTACGACGATGGAAACTAGATGACCCAACCATAAAATAGGAAATTGTCAAGCATTCTGTTCAAAGCTAATATGACTTAATTAGTTTCCATTAAGTTCATTCGCAGCTAATTACTGTAAATCGGCATAGAGAATCGTACATCTAATATAAGATTAAAATAAAGGTTTGATTAAACTATTCTGTCCAATTCTGCGAACTATTTATTCATGTGTAAATCCATGTACTAAGTAATCATCATATCTTATTATATTTCAATCATGCGATGGGTTTATCTATGGTGTAGTGACAAATCCTTATCATATGCAATCGACATCATACGAATGAATTAGATAATCACGAAAATAAAAGTTATGCCAGACTTCAAGGACATTCATATTCTAACAACAAAATTTGCAACCGATGAAATACTGAAACCGACATACCTCTACCTCTTGATCTTATTCTGTATTTATCGCTTCCTAGGGTATGGCTACGAGTCTTATTTTTATAGTACTAGTTGACCTAAATAGGTAGCTAGGGTTAGGATTAAGTGGTAAATTACATAATAATACTCAAAGTTATTTTATTGTCAAACTAATTTCAAGATATTATATTTTTCAAATAGATTTATTCGGATTTTACAAATTGACTTTAGTAAACGTTACTAAAATGAGTCTTGTGCGAAAGCTATCCAAGTCTGCTTACAAACTAGGGTTTAATCCCTTATATAGTTCTTTGGAAAAACCTAAAAAGAGTAGAGTCCTAATTAAACTAAACAGGCTAACAAGTTGCCTTCTCTCGCCCAGGCCAGCGAACGCTGGTTTTAGCCAGCGAACACTGGATTTCCCTCTGACGATGAACATAAAATGTTGGTCCTACCCAGCGAATGCTGGGATGCCTTCTGAACCTCCTTCAGCTCATTCATCCTTCTCCTCTGCTGACTCGTCCCCATTGCCCGACTTTGCCATAAGCACCGCCATCTTCAATTCCTCCTCTCAAGTACCTACAAAATGCACCAAAATGACAGATCCTCTGCTCTTAGACACAAGACATAAACACGACAAAATACAAAATAACACATGACAAAATCTACCTAAAATACAAATAACACATAACAAAACACAAGGATTTATGTGTACGTTTATGTGCACATCACGTATCTGGAGGTGGGAGTACTTTGCGAATAATCTAGTCTTTATCTGAGGTGATGTTAGCCTTGAGTTCTTTTGCATTATAGTTATAGTAGAGAACTATTTGTCGTTTAATACCCGGTTGTTTGACCAGACTGTTACAGTCACCAAAAGCTTGCTGAAATGATTGACTGACCTAAAAGGGGGTGGGGGTGCGCTTGAGTTTGCATCTAGTGCAGGTTATGAGGAGTGGTGCATTCTCACTGGATTTTACAAGTTTAAATTGCAGTCTCCCGTTGTGAAGGAGCTTCATATGAGCATCCTCTAGAGGTTTATGTGTGCTTCCTTTAGTGGCCAATTCGAGGACAACCGAGTACCAAAACCCAGCTCTATGCACTCTTTTGCAGGCAGCGCTAGCAACCATACAATACATTCACACTCATTTGTGATGTGATAGCACGATTTCTTAGTACCATACGTTTTATTCTTCTTTATCTTGGACAAGTTGTAACGGTACTTGCCCAGTATTTCTTTCTAGATAAGTTCGTGGAAAAGGAGGGCCAACCTAGCCTCGAGATCACCTCATCCTACCTAGCTTACTGGGGCTTGCTATCAAAGGCGATCTGCGATGGCACCACCATATATACCTTCATCCCATGGGAATAGCGCAATGCCATCAAGGATTGCTTGCAGGAGGACCAAGAAGTCTTGCTGCCTGAGCACTAGACAGATATCAACGAGCTTATCGCTTGTATCACCAATTTGGAGATCAAGGTTAAGGAGCTCGTATCCACCCAAGCCTAGCAGAATGAGTAAACTGCCAACATGGTACTCCTCTTAGCAGGGTTCAAGACAACACAAGAGGTCTGCTGAGAGTAGTTTTGGCTAATCAGGTACATATCTAAGCCCAACTAGCTGACCAGCATGAATACAATGCTCGTCAAAAAGCTGCCGAGGAAGCCTATTGGCACCAACTCCATAATAAACAAGCTCGTCGTGTAGTAGCTCAATGGGACTAGATACAAACCCACCTATCCAGATTACCACCATACTACCTCCTCGATGCCAATGACCAGACTACCTCTTTACCTCTCTTTATTTTTTGTTTCTTTTTATGATGTTACTATCTGTTTTATATGTATGAGTGGTGTATACCTGCACATTGAGACAATGTGTTCGATAAGTGTAGGAGTGCACCTTGTTTGTCTTGACTTGTTATATGTTTTGAATCATTTTCCTCATGATGTTATCATACACATATGATCGAGTCTGTTATGTGTGTGATGAGTGTTTGATTAAAGTGGTTGAATCTGTTACAACTGATGAACTACCCTCTGAATGTGTAAACTTTTTGCGACAACCAAATCCTATTGCCTAGTCAGGAATCGAGCTTAAGTTGCCTTGAATAGGATTATGTAGGCATGACTTCCTTGGTTATTTAGGTTGATAATTTCAATAGGTAGACATACTTGAGAGTTTGATGTGTGACCTTATGAGGACTTTGAGTCGAAGGATGAGACAGCTATCTCTATTTTTGTTCATGAGGTGCATGCATCAGGTAACGAGAGTGGTATATTAGTACTTGGCATAATTTTGTAGTGAATGGTGAGTTACATATCGAGGGCCATTTTGACGTTGGGCCTAGAGTCTTAGAGCCAAAAACCCATTCTTATCCATTGTTTAAATCCCCATTAAGCCTAAGTCTATTTGTTGAATTACTGATTACAAACCATAATATTAGCCAATTTCCAACCCCCACTACTTTTATCTGCTTAGTTTGAGGGATTAGGACACTATTTGGGGAACATTTTTGTAAGAGTGCATTCGGTAGTATAGCAAAGGGTATTGAATATGAATTGGGTTAAAAAGGGTAGAATTGAGGTCAACAATCAAAAACTGGGATAAGTTGCCAATAAAAGTGCAAAAAGGTGTGAGAGAAAAAAAAAAGAAAAGAAAAAGAGAAATGTGGAAAGATTGGAAAAGCAAAAAAAATTGAAAAATCCGATAAAAGTGGATTGATGCAAAGAATGTGATGAAAAGAAAAGAAAAGAAAGCACACAATGAAAAATAGTAGCTTATCTCGAGTGAATGGCCTCTAAAATATGGGTACAATGGGTTGAGCGCATAGTTGTTATAGGGTGAGATGCGTAGTATAGTCAAGACTTAGATTCTTGTGTAACCCTACATTACTCGAGATAGTGTCCAGTGCGAATTATGACATTTTTAGAGCCTGGACGTGTATGCGAGTGATAAGTAGTTGACTACTCATTACATATGAGCATAAATCGATCCAACCCATTAAGTGATCAACTCTTGTGTATGGTATAAATAGTGCAAAAATTGGGTTAAACAACTGATGGTATTGTGTCTACATGGTCGTTGTTCTTGGCACTTGAATGAGAGGAATGCTTAGTAATAGAATGAAGCATGTCGTGAGTTGTTCTTAGTGAGGAGGAACCATTGATATGGTAGTTTTAATGCACTTTGCTTGAGGACAAGCAAAGAAGTAAGTATGGAGGTGTGATGTGCGTGCAAATGGACACATACTCGTCTATGTTTTGTAAGATGTTTGGTCGTATTTTGATTCAATTGATTCATGTTTTGTTATGTGTTTTGTGTCTTTAGCATGTCGAGTTAGAAGGTAAGGACCTGTCCAGTTTTGTGTATTTTTGTAGGCAATGGACTGGGATCTGGATGAATGGTCATGGAGAAGAAGAGCGGGTGTCAAGAACTGCACATGATCAATAGTACGGGTGGATGACAGGTCATTTATGCGAAAAGAAGGACGTAACCCAGGGCGTAGCAGTCGCTAGTGGGATTAGCAATAACTAGTGTGAAGAAATTGAAGAGCATAGTAGTTGCTACATCTATAGTAGTCGCTGTTTGAAAAACACCTTCTCAGGCCAATGGTTGTTGGATTTCTTGTAGCGGCAGAAGGTGTATAGCAGGCGCTGGCTTGCTTGGATTTGAAGAAAATCCTATTTAGCTTAGTTTAGGTGTCTGCTAATTAAGAATTTTAGCTCAGCTATAAAAGATTTGAAGACCTAGGTTTTAATTCATTCTTAGACGGCTTTAAGGAAGAATCAATCCATTCAGTTTTTCTTTAATTCAATTGCTCTTACTTTCAAGGATTGTAATCGACAATTTGGACCATTCAATTGACGAGGTATTTTCATAACTCGTGATCAAGCATTGTCTTTTTATTCATCATCTTGATCATTGATCATTTGAGTGTTTTGTCTTGTGTGTTAGAATTAAAGTTGACAACCTTAGTTCGTGCCATAGATTCCATCCAACGTGTCTTATTGCTTTATCAGTTGATCATTGTTCAAACTTAAGGTTGACAACCCTAGGTTTATGTAGCAATTTATAGTGTTTAATCACAAACCAATCACTCGATTTCAATTGCTTAGATTAAGATTGAGAATACATAATCCAATACTTAGAGAATTGATCTATCTGTCCTTATGGAGACGATCCTAGTTATCATTATATTACTTGAGCGATTGTGTTCTCTTGCACGTACTCTTAACCAGACATTTATCATATCACTTTGCAAGTAACTAGTTCTGAGTGCCTAGTATCTGGGTAGCCTCCCCAATCTGCATTGTGTAGTATGCTATCAACCTTGTACCACCATCGATCGGTAACAAAATCCCTTGGCATGAAATACCCTTCAGATACTCAACTATGCGATCCACAGCTGCCATGTGCTCCTCACGAGGTATATTAATGAATTGACTCAAAATGCCAACCATATAAGAAAGATCTGGGTGAGTCACTGTAAGATACATTAGTCGCCTAACTAACCTTCTATAGCAAGCTTTATCCATCAACTCATCGCTTTTCTCTACCTGTAATTGATGGTTTTGTTCTATTGGAAGAGCAACTGGCCTGCTTCTTTACTTTTCACACTCTTTCAATATCTCCAGTGTGTACTTCCTATTATTGAATACTAGACCATGCGGCGTTCTAGCTGCTTCTATACCTAAGAAGTATTTAAGAGGACTCAAGTTCTTTATTCAAGTTAACCTTGATGTCATTGATTCTCTAACCATCTGTCCCAACCAAGATGACATCATCAACATAGATCAAAGCTATTAAAGTTACCCATCGATCCTTGTATATAAACAATAAATGATCAACCCTAAACTTCTGCTTAAGCAAAGCACCAATAAATTTGATGTACCAACTCCATAATGCTTGTCACAACCTATATAGAGATTTAAGTAATCAACAAACTCGTGTTTCACCTAGATTTTTAAAACCCTATAGTATCTAGAGGTAACTTCTTTGCACAAGTCACCATGGAGGAATGCATTGTTGATGTCTAATTGGTGGATCAACCAGCCTCGCTTCACTACTACAGCCAAAAGACATCGTAGGGTAACTAATTTGGCCATTGGTGCATAAGTCTCATGGAAATCAATTCCCTCAACCTGTGTAAAGCCTCTCGCTAGAGTGCCTTATATCTTTCTGCCACTCTATCAGGTTTGGACTTGGCCTTGTATACCCACTTGGAGTCAACTACTTTCTTCCTTGGGGGCAGGTACTACAAGGTAAAAGTCCCATTAGATTTTAGAGCTTGGATCTCCCATTGCATCACATCTCGCCAGTGTTGATGTTTGACTGCCTGATAAAAGCTCTCCGGCTCATCATGTGAAGTAATGGCTACAAGTAATGCCTTATGTGAACTAGAAAAGTGATCATAACTAATGAAGTGAGATAGGGGGCATACCATAGAGTTACCTGATGTTTGGTTTAGCTCTTGCGGCATGATGGAGGGTGGCAATGTCACTTCAAAGTCCTTCAATTGTGTTGGCAACTTTTGTGCTCTTTATGATTGAACGCCTTCCTGCCATATTACCATTGTAGGTTATTGTGTCTCTACCACACCTTCAGCACTACATCCATTGTAATGTGCTCTCCTACATCATGTAGTTCTTCAGTTTCATTTCTGCCCACTACTTCATCAACTCTCTGATCTACTAACTCAGGCTCACTTTCTCCCACTTCATCAACTTCGAACGGACAGGCTGATTGTGTCTCAGTCACCACCATGTCTCTAGCAACTTGGAGAAAAGGATAACAATCCTCCTTAAATATCACATCCCTACTAACACTTACTTTGCCAGCTATCAAATCATACACCCTATACCCTTTCTGACCTAAAGAGTATCCTAGAAATATGCACTGTCTCCCCCTTGCATTAAACTTTTTAGAGGTGTGTTGGTGCACATAAGCTAGACAACCAAAACTACAAAGATGATCATATGCTGTTGTTTTCCCAAACACTATCTTATAAGGGGTTTTGTTTCATATCGAGGCAAGCAATTAATCAAGTATATAGTAGTGAGGACACACTCTCCCCAAAATTCAATGGGCAAGCCAGCATGAAATTGTAAGGCACGTGCTGTCTCCAATATGTGCCTATGTTTTCTTTCAATTACACTATATTACTGTGGAGTGTCAACATATAAAGTCTGCATTATGATTTCATGCTCAGCGTAAAAACATCACAATTTAAACTCTACACTATTATCACTACGAACACTCCTCACTATAACACCAAATTATTTCTTCAACATTCTACAAAATAAGGGCAGTAAAGTTCTCACCTCCAATTTACTTTGCATCAAATAGACCCATGTTCCTCGACTAAAATTGTACACGATCGTGAGAAAATACCTTGCTCTAGTCAATGAAGTAGTGCGATATGGTCCCCATATGTCATAATGTATTAAATCAAAGCAAGCAGATGTTTTAATAGAACTAGCCGAAAAGGGAAGCTGAGTCTGTTTAGCTCTTAAACATGAGTCACAATGTATCATATTCTTATTCTTTACTTCATCAAGCAAAAACTTTAAATGTAATATCTTGTCTTGTGATGGATGCCCTAGTCGCTTATGCTAGACTCGATAGTCGCCTTGTTCTTGAATTGACATTGCCACCCCACCATCTTGTACAAGATTGAAGATGTATAGTCCATTGCATCGCGTACCTAGACCAATCAGGGTCCTCGCAGGTAAGCGACTCACAAAAATCAGGTTGCACTTAAAATCAGGTATATAGAGAATCCGATTCAAAACAATTCTCTCAGTCAGTCGCACAACACCAATTCTACGAATTGCCATAGTCTCGCCATTTTGAATTTTCACAGGTAAATGTGATGCAACTTTGACCCTCCCTTCAAAGAGACTTATATCTAAAACAATGTGCTTAGAAGCCCGAGAATCTATAATCCAATGATAAGTTTCGAAAACCTTACCAACCATATTAACCATTAGTTTGATTGTTTGAGTTTTCAATCTACTCCCCTCACTGTCCATCTCGATGAATTTCAAGAAACTAGCATATTGTTCAGTACTGAGTCCCAACATAGGACTGCTTTCCTGCATCACCTGAGCAACTTTTGGCCAGACTCCACTTGTTTGATGTGCCTTTCCCTGCTTTAGAGTTGAATTTCAATCTTGCTATCCCTTTTTGAACCAGCTTAGTGGATATTTGATTAACTCATAGCATTGGTCCTCAGCATGACCTAGTTTACCGTAATGATCACAACTACATTTATCTCCCCTAGTTGTCTTCTGCTGTCCATTGTCTTTCTCCCCCTTTACGTGGAACACTACTCCTTTGGTGTGTGTGCAACAAGCTGCTGAACAATTTCTCTATTATTCATCTTCGGCTACTAGATGATAGGCAGCTCCTAAACTGAGCATTGTAGTCGTGCTCAAAATTTGGGTATTGACAATGTTGAATCCTTCATCGAGTCCCATCAAGAAGTCATACAGCCTCTCCTTTTCCCTCGTGGCTGAGACTTGCTTTGAGACATCACATATGCACTTACCACACGTACACCTGGGCAACAGATTAATGGTTGCAATCTTGTCCCACAACCCTTTCATCCTCGTGTAGTAGGCCGAGACTGTTGCCTTTTCTTGTCTCAATTGCATGATCATTTGCCTTAACTCATAGGCCCGAGTGCGCTTCCTTTTCCAAATTGCTCTTTAAGATCTGCCCATACCTCTGTGGCTGTCCTAGCATTCCTTATACTCGCCCAAATATCTTTCTCCATTGCACTCTTAAGCCATCCCTTTACCATGGCATCACAATGTATCCACAATGAGAAGTCGGGTGAGGCATGAATATAGAGGGGTAATTGCGAGTCAGTACCTCTACCTGACAAAAGACTTAATGTGTTGCCATAACCTTCATCTTCAGTGGTGTTTCTACTTTAGCTCAACATCCTTCTTTGTTGTCTGAAAAATTAGCAGCATTTGACTCCAAAAGCCTATTCTGATACCATGAAATGTGCCTATATTACTTGGCTTTTCATTGATGTATTAATATATATATATATACATACACATGCTTTAGACCTTATACTAGGGTTACAGTTATAGCGAGATTACAGCAATAGGAAATATCTACATTCCTATTGCAACTAGACTTCCTAATTAGATAAGCATAATGAACGGGAGACCTATTCCATCCATCAAATTCGTTCATGTACAAAATAGCAGGCCATCTATACATGTTTAGTGCACTCACAGTAGATCAAACTTTGAGTAATATAAAAGGCAGCATGATTGTCATAATATAATGAAGTTTGATTTATAAGAAACACCCTCAGATTGGACAACAACAATCACAACCAAAGGACTTCACTGATTGTGACTGCTATAGTGCAATATTCGACATCAGCGAATGATCGAGAGACTACCATATGCTTTTTGCTTCTCCAAGAAATGGGAGATCTTCCGAAGTGATGACATACCCTATTCACGATTGCCTAGTTGTGAGACAACAGGCCAAGTCAACATCCTTGTTGAGCAAGATACCTTGGCTTGGTGTAAACTTGAGATAACGCATGATCCTCTCAGTAGCATCCATTGAATCTAGCTAAGTCGATCCATAAGTTGGCTTAGGACATTGAAAGCATTTTGTTTGGTTGTGAAGAATCTAAATGCTCTAATTAGTGCTAATAGCAAAAGTCCTCATAAGATCTTCCAACAATTAGAAAGTACTAGCTAGATGTTATTGAGGTAGATCAAGCCTAGGATTTACATACGCATGAGGTACTTTTTGATTTTGTTGTCCTAGAGCTGGTCAATATCAAAAATTGGGATGGTCTCTAATATCTTGATTATAGTAATTGGAGTATAGATCATATTTTCTATTTTGTTGATTATCGTTGATGCGATAAATATTGGGTTGAAAAACACGTTCAAGAGAATATGATCGCACAAGTAATATAGTGATAACCAAAATCGTCTCCACAGAGATAGAAGAATCAATTCTCTAATTACCAGATTATGGATTCCCAATTTTAATCTAAGAAATCAAAACAAAGTGATTGGTTGATTATTCTAATACTACGAATTGTTACACAAACTTAGAGTTGTCAATCCTAAATTCAAACAACAATAAAAATTATAAATACAAAACAAAATGAAACAAAAAAACAAATATAATCTCGTACTAACAACTAAAGTTGTCAATCTCAATCCAAAGCACGCACAATACAAAACAATCAAGCAATTAATAAACAAGAAGATTGAATGAAAAGAAAACTCTTGTATTGCAAGATATAAAAATACCTCGTTCCTTGAGAATCCTGAATTGTTGACTATAATCCTTGTGAAAGAAAGTAAAGACAAAAACTAAAACTAGATCTAATGAATCTTGCGTGAAACCTGTCCAAGACTGAATATAACCTAAGGCTTAAGACCTATATATAGCTACGACACCTAAATAATAATCTAACTACACAGGTGAGATTTTGTCCGAAAAAAGTCCTAATTTTGTCTTACTAGCGACTGCTTGCTATACCAGCACCCACTAGGTCTTCAAAGGAAATTGCTTATGTACCCCCTGCGATCACTGGGTCTCAATATAAATTGCAAAACTTAAAATATCAAAGTTGTAGATCTGGGTGTTGTGGATGTACTCGTCTTAGAATCACTCAATTCAGAGTTCTTATGAGCAAGCTATGCCTATTTGAACAAAAGTCAATGGACTAAGCTTACACCTGTCCACTACACTTCTTGTTGCTCTTCTCCATTCTGCCTGATCACTACCTCGATTGTCCTACTATCCACATTTGCTCCGATACCTATAAGAATACGTAAAACTCGACACACATTCGCTGCTTGACTAAACACACAAAACATACTAAATACTTAACAAAATATGACTTAATTGACACAAAACACTAATAAAGAATACCTGGAACATAACTAATTTTCTGTACATTCATAAACACATCACACCCCTATACTTACTTCTTTGCTTGTCTGCAAGCAATGTGCATCACAAGTGTCAAATTCACGATGCCCTCAAATTGCGAACAGTCCACTACATGCTTCATCCTATCACCTAGTCATTCATCTCATTTGAGTGCTAAGAATATAAACCATGTAGACACAACATCCTTAGCTGTTTAACCCAATTTTTGCACTATACACACCATACAAGATAGTTGACCACTCCTGGATTCAACCTATAATAACCTAATATATAAATATTTGGTGGTCAACTTTCTATCACTCGCAAACATGCTTGGTGTCTAAGAATGTCATACTTTGCACTTGACACTATCTCGAGTAATGCAGGGCTTGTAATCAAGAGGAACTTTTCATAGGGTTGTAATGGTAAGGGAAGGATAAATACTAGGTAGGGCTAAACCACCCAATCCGAGGGTTACACAAAAAATGTAACTCTCGGCTATACTACATATCTCATTCTATAACGACTAATTACTCAACCTAATGCACCTATATCCTAGAGGCTATTCACTAAGGGTAAGCTGCTACTTTTCATTATGTGCTTTCTTCTTCATCAGATTCCTGCCATCCTTCCACTTTTCTTGGATTTTTCACTTTTGCTTTCCCAACTCTACACACTTTTCATTTTATTCTTTTATTTTTGTTTCTTTCTTTTATTTTCTTTTCTTTCACACATTCTTGCACATTCTTACAACTTATCTCAGTTTTTGATTGCTGGCTTCAATTCCACCCTTTTATTTCCATATAAGTCTAATTCCCCCATCTATACTACCGAATGCACCCTTATAATGTTCTCCAAAAAATGATGTCTTAATCCCTCAGATTGAATAGTTAAAGGTAGGTGGGGGTTGGATGTTGGCTCATATGGTGGTGTGCAATCAGTAACTCAACAAATAGGCTTAGGCTCAACAAGGTTTAAACAATGGATAAGAATGGGTTTTTTGCTCTAAGGCTCTAGGCTTTACTTCAAAATGGCCCCCGATATATAACTGACCCCATACTACAAAATTGTACCAAGTGCTCATATACCATTTTCATTGCCTGACACATGTGAGCACCTCATGAATAACATAGAGATGGTTGTCTTGTCCTTTAGCTTAAGTACTCTCACCAGGTTACTTATCAAACTCTCGAGTATAGTCTACCTACTGCAATCATCAACCTAAATAGCCAAAGATGTCACTCCTACATGATCCCATTCAAAACAACTCAGACTCGGATCCTAACTATGCAATAGGATTTGGCTATCACGCAAAGTTCACACATTTGGAGGGTAGTTCATCAGTTGCAATAGACACAACCATTTCAATAAAAAAACACATGTCACACATATAAAATACTCGATCACATATGTATGACAACATATCAAGGAAAATAGATCAAATAAATAACAATTCAGACAAGGTGCACTCCCACACTTATCGAACACATTGTCCTCAATATGTGGATGTACACTACTCATACTGACGAAACAAATCTCAAGCATTTATAAAAAATGAAAATAAAGGGAGGGGAAAGGATGTAGCCTGGTCATTGGTATGGAGGTGGCAGCAGAGATGGTAGGCTGGAGAGGTGATACCGTTTGGACAGGAAGAGGTAAAGAATTCTTGGATGCCAAGCCTAGCAACTACTAGGTCTGGGAGACTGAAACATTGACCCTGCAAAATGTAAAAAGAAAATAAAATAAAAAAGACATATTTTTGTAAGGGTACACTATAGACATTTCCCTAGAAACTCACAAACCTAGGAAAACTCGAATGAGTGATGATAACACATATAATTAAAAGGTGTAAGGAAAGAGAAGATACTTTAGTTCTAAGTTAACGTCATTAGCTTGATAGATTCTCAATTAATCATCGAGGTCTAGGATTGCCAAGTACCACCCATGATCCTTGCAGGACAATGTCGTTTGCTAGGTGTACCTATAAGTGCTCCTTGTTCACCTCAAATTCTGCCTTGGTGTCATGATTGTAAATGTGGACTTGTGGTCACTTTGCATCTCGTTCATGCATGAAAGATGTAGAAATAGTAGCAGGCAGTTCATTATCTCTACTCAAGTAGGCATACCTCAAGTGACCTGGCAGTGATTTACGCTCCAGTTCTGGTAGTATAATGGTGCAAGGTTCTAATTTGGGCCATGGTGTATCATCTTGTTTGGGTTGACAAAAGCCTACTACCAAAAATAAAATTAGCGAGTAATGAGTGTCAAAAACACTTATTATTCGTGTCATTTTAGTAGATCGTTCATAGTGTTTTAAGTTGATTTAGTTGAGTTTTAGTTGTCATAGTGTTAGTTTTTGTTCATTGTGTGTTTATGTTGAGTTTATCATTTTTCATTGTGTTTGCTTGTTTTTGGGAGCCTATTTGTGTAGAAGTGGAGGATGATTGAGCGAATGCGTGAAGTCAAGGATGAGAAGGAAGTCGCAAAGCCAAGGAATACAAAGAACAGGAAGTTGACATATGCCAAGCCTATATGGCGCATGCCAAGTAGCCGTTACTTGGACAACCATTCATGTAGAGGACCATTTGCACTCGGAGAAGGAAAAACGCGAAGGCTGGCACACGCCAGGTGCATCTGGTGTACGCCAAACTAGACTGACAGAAGTAAAATAAAAGCAGAGTGTTGGGGCATGCGCCAAACCAGACTGACAGAAGTAAAATAAATGCTGAGTGTTGGACAAACAAAGTGGAGATTTGACAAGGTCGGCTTAGAGCTCTTGTGAAGAAAGGGGGGCATCTTGGCTGACTCTTTTATATATTTTAGGCTAGATATTTTAGTTTGATAAGTTAGATTAGATATTTTGTAACTATTTCATTAGTTAGTTAGTATATAGGCTAGTTTTGCTTTGTAAGGCAAAGAGAGCCAAGTTAGTTAGGCGAGAGGCAAGAAATAGACAAAAAAAACACTCTTTCTCTGTTCTTGGACTTGGAGTTGAAGGCAAGAAAGCTTTAAGAACTTTGATAAGCTTTCTTACCTTTGCTCTTCCATTTGTAAATAAAGATGCTTTGTGTTTATATAAATATGTATGAGTAGTTTGCTATGAGTTTTTGTGCCTTATGCCTTGTATGTAGCTACAGTTTAGAGGGGTTAATATGTGTCGGAACATGTTCTTATTAACGAGCTTTATGTCATGCTTTGACTTGTTTGATAACCAAGTTATTGTACTAAGTCAAATCTTGAGACCGAAAGGAGATAGGTTTGATAGAAATGTTAGTTTGATGATCTGTGGCTTTGATAGAAGAGAAATCTTCCTTAGTTATTGATTGTGCTTTAGGTGATATGTATCGTTGGTTCTTGACTGAGTTTAGTTGGTTGGTGGGGTCGAAAGAACATATCAAACCTTCTAAGCTTGGTTAAGGGTCAATTTAGATCTTTGTAGCACGAAAGTGTAGATTGATTGCCTATGAAACACTCATACCACGTCACATGCTTCGTATACCCCCGAATCACTTGGTTATATTGGCTTTTAAGGTACTTAGCTCACTTTTAGCTTTTTAGTTGTTGATAATCTGTTTTGTGACAAAAAACTATCTAAATGCTTGTTCATATGCTCTTGATGCTTGATGTTTTAGACTTTAGATCACTTGAGTTCATCAACAAACTTCATAATCTGATCCTAGTTAAGTAAGTAAACCTTAGAGTTGGCCTAACAACTCAATCCCTATGGTTTGACAATCTTACTTACTCTTATTGGAATCTGTCTGCTGCAAATCTGTGCTGAATTGGCATATGGCAGCCGTACTTGGCATGCGCCAGGTTGTTCGTTCAAAAGTAAAGTTGATTTTGGTCTAAGGTTGGCACACGCCAACCTTGTCCGGCGTATGCCAAAAAGAGAAAGTTGACGCACGCCTAAGGTCTTGGCGTACGCCAGACTGACCCCTCAAACGAACGACTGATCATCCTTTCCTAGGTAGAATCAAGATAGAACAAAACAATGAGTGGAATTGCATAAGTAGCTAGCAGCACTCAGGTAGGTCACGTTCAATTGGTGCCATTGCCAGGGAATGAGAATTTAGACTCTCAATTTGGTTTACAAACTCAGATTAGAATATTATTATATTTATATTTTTATTTTTTATTTTTCTTTATTTTTCCTTTACTTTTTGCTCAAGTGACTTGTCTTGCTTGACAAGTTACATGAATGCCCTTAACCCATTCAACCGATATTTCTCTGTTGGAGATTGAAGAAGAAATAATGTGGTTAGAGGGTCATTGCGTAGGGAGAGATGAGAAAAAGAGAGAATGGACCAAAGGCAAGAGGGTCAAGGGGCTGGAGTTCATGCCCCTAGACATTCTCTAATAGACCATGGGAGACCAACATACGAAGGAGCCAAAACTAGAATCCAACGACTGGTTATCGAAGTTAATCACTTTGAAATTAAGCCAGCCATGATTCATATGCTCCAAGCTGCGGGTCAGTTCTATGGTTTGCCTAATGAAGATCCCAATGAACGTCTTGGGAACTTCATGGAATTAGCAGATACTTTAAGTATCCTAGTGCGTCTGATGATGCTATTAAGATTAGAATGTTTCCATATATGTTAAGGGATAAGGCTAAGCTGTAGTATAAGCAACTTAAGGGTACTCCAATAACCATATGTGAGCAATTTGCAAATACTTTTCTTGACAAATATTTCCCCTACTCAAAGACTAATAAACTCGTTAAGGAGATCACCAACTTTGAACAATATGAAGGAGAGTATTTGAGTGAAACTTGGGAGAGATTTAAGGATTTGCAACGTAAATGCGCACCATGGTTTATCTGAGGAGTCTCTTCTTGAGACTTTTTACTTTAGCTTGTCACCAACAATAATGGGAACTGTTGACTCCGCTTCCAACAGAAATTTCCTGAGAAAGGAAAGGGGTGAACCCCACCATATTCTGGAGGAGTTGGCAACAATAAATAGGATAATCACAAATGAGAGAAAAAATAACCCATTAGAGAGTTAAGGGAGATAACTGAGCGAAGTGAGAGAAGAGGAATGATTGAACTTGATTCTTCCTTGTCTTTTCAAGCGCAATTAGACTTGATGGAAAAGCAATTGCATGATTTGACTCTAAACAAAGTTGATGTCGTTACTTTACAACAGCATTGTGAAGCCTGTGGCAACACTGGCCACGAGATTAGTTAATGTGCGATGATGAGCCAATCTACAGAGCAGGTCAACTTTGTTAGTATTCAAGGACAAGGAGGAAACAGAATAGGAAACAACCCATATTCCTCTACATACAATCCTGGATGGAGAAACCACCCTAACTTCTCATGGAAAGAGAGAAACAATGATAACAGTATGGCAATCGTTACTAACAAACTTCATAATATGATCTTAGTTAAGTAAGTAAACCTTAGAGTTGGCCTAACAACTCAATCCCTATGGTTCGACAACCTTACTTACTCTTATTGCAATATGTCTGCTGCAGATCTATGCTGAATTGGCACACGCCAACCGTACCTGGCACGTGCCAGGTTGTTCGTTTGAAAGCAAAGTTGATTTTGGTCTAAGTTTGGTGCACGCCAACCTTGTCCAGCGTATGCCAAAAAGAGAAAGTCTGCGCATGCCCAAGGTCTCGGCGTATTCCAGACTGACCCCCTAAATGAATGACCAATCATCCTTTCCTAGGTAGAATCAAGATAGAACAAAACAACGAGTGGAATTGCACAAGTAGCTAGCAGCTCTTAGGCATGTCACATTTGGCGAGGGAAGGATATAAAATAGTGGAATCATATAGCTTCTTCGACATCTTTAACCAGCTTACAAGTGCCAAGACTCACGAAAGATAAATATGAGTTATGGAGTATAAAGATGAATGACCTTTTGGGTTCTTGATGCAAGAATGGGCTTGAGGAGCCTACACCAGAGGAAGAAGCTACTTTGTCCAAGAGGGATAAAGGTCAGTTGAAGGCGAATCACAAATCCAAAAAGACGGACCTTTTTATCATCTACCATGGGATTGATAGTGTGAACTTTGAATTGATTTTGCATGCTGAAACATTAAGGCATGGGATCTCCTTAAAAAGGCTTTTAGTGGAGCAGACAAAGTGAAAAAAAGTACGACTACAGACTTTACAAGTACAATTTGAAAAGTTGGAGATGGGCAGTTTGGAATCTATTTCTTATTACTTTGCCAAAGTAATTTTAGTTTCACATCAAAGGAAAAGAAATGGAGAAGAGCTCTGTGATGTTCATGTAATAGAAAAGATATTGAGGTCTCTCGATCCAAGTTTGATCATATTGTTGTAGCCATTGAAGAATCAAAAGATTTGGAGGAGATGACCGTGGAACAATTGATGGGGTCTCTACAAACATAGGTTGCAAGATTGATGCATATAAGTTATGAAAGAAATGTGCAGCATGTTCTACAAAATATAGTGGCATTGAAGATGGAGGCAACGAAACACAATTTTCGAGGAAGAAGAAGAGGTTATCGAGGTGGAAGCCATGGAGGCCATTTTGGTCGTGGAAGCAGAAACCGTGGAGACTGACCTATTCATAAAAGCTAAAATCACGGGGATCAATCTAAAAATCAGATTAAAAATGATGGTGGCCATGGTCAGAGTTGGTATTGAGGCCATGGACGTGGATGTGGATTTGGTCGAGGTATGAACTCCAGTTGGCACAACACTGATAAGTCTTATGTCTAATTGTTTAATTTCAATAAATATGGACATTACTCCTATAGGTGTTATCATAAGAAGAATGTGAATTGTTCACAAGGAAGAACAAAGTGAAGAGTCTGTTTAATTGTCCTTGGAGTCCACCGCATAATATCTTGATTCTGAAGCATCAAGTCATATGTGCGGGAGAAAAGAGTTTTTTATTGATCTTTGATGAAAGCAACTATGGAAACATTTTTTGAGATCGCTCGCAAAGTAAAATTGCTGGCAAAGGTAAAATAGATCTTTAACTCAAGAATGGTGACTACCAATATATTTTAGATGTTTATTATGTTCTTGAAATCAAGAATAATATTTTTGAGTTTGGGACAATTATTGGAGAAAAATTATTATATTGAGTTGAACGATGACAAACTATTTGTTTGTGACAAGGGAAACAAATTAATTATATATGTGCCGATGATGAAGAATAGAATGTTCCCACTTCAATTGTCTATTAAACAAGAAAGTTACTTGAAAACATCCACCAATGACTTAGCAGTTCTTTGGCATTCATATTATGGAGAAGAATCATATTATTTCTAGATTGCCTAAGTTGAGCCAACCCAACAAATTATGTGAAGTTTATGTCATGGGAAAACAAAAGAGAAAATCTTTTATAGGCATAGATCTTAAAGAGCTGAAGAACGTCTAATTTAGTTCATTTTGATATATGCGGACCAATTCAACGACTTTCATTTGGTAGAAATAGGTATTTTCTCATATTCACAGATGATTATAGCAGAAAGACATGGGTTTATTTGATCCAAAATAAGAGTGAAGTGTTTGAAAAGTTCAAAGAGTCTAAAAGCATGGTGGAGAAACAAAGTGGTTGTTGCTTGAAAATTATTAGAACTGATCGTGGTGGAGAATACACCTCCAATAAGTTTGAAGCATTTTGAAGTGCCAATGGAGTTGTTCATCAACTTATGATGCTGTATACTCCTCAACAAAATGTTATTTTGGAGAGAAAGAAATGTACCATTCTTAATTTGGTTCGGTATATGATTAAGGAGAAGAATGTTTCGAAAGAATTTTGGGGAGGAAAAGGAAACCTCGAATTGATCATTTGAGAATTTTTGGCTCAGTTGCATATGCCAAAATTCAAGAAGGAAAAAGGACAAAGCTTGACGATAAAGTCCAAAACAGTATATTGCTTGGATATGGTGAGAATTTGAGTGGCTATAAATTATTTAATTCTGTTACAAGAAAATTGGTGATGTCTAGAGATGTTGAATTTGATGAAAAGAAAATATGAATTAGGATTCTGATAATCGGGAAGAAAATCTTTCCATTAATGATGAGATTATTTCGGAAGCACATGTTGAAGAAGAACATCAAGAAGATGAAGTTACACCTATTCCCCCTAGAAACTCAATGGCAATGAGTGATTCTTCTTCAAGTTTAGCCACTCCAACACGAAGTGTTGATGATCTTTATTCATTCGCTCGAAGACTTGATATGGATGAGTTTACTTTATTCTGTCTCTTTGTAGGATTTGATTCATTGCACATTATAGATCATAGTGAAGAAGAGGTATGGCAAAATGCAATGAAAGAAGAAATTCAAGTCATAGAAAAGAACAATACTTGGCATCTAGTTTCACTACCCAAAGGACATTATTTTGTAGGTGTCAAATGGATTTTTAAGACAAAGAAAAATGTAAAAGGGGAAGTCAAGAAGTATAAATCTTGACTTGTTTTAAAGGGCTAGAAACAACAACATGGTGTTGATTATGACGAGGTGTTTACACTAGTTGCTCGCCTTGAGACAGTGCAATTACTTATTTCCTTGGCTGCCTAAAAGAAATGGAAGTTGTTTCATATATCTTAAGTCTGCTTTCTTTAATGGCTATCTGGAAGAGGAGATTTAGTTGAGCAAGACGGTAGATTTGTTATTCCCAGATAGGAGGAGAACTCATATATTGATGCTTATTTTCTCAGGCATGGCTTTACGAAGTGTCCCTATGAGCGAGCTCTTTACGTGATGGTTGATTCCAATAATGAAGTTCTATTTGTGTGTCTTTATGTTGATGATCTTATGTTCATAGGAAATAATGAAGCTATGTTGAAGGAATTCAAGGATTCAATGGTCCAATAATTCGAAATGACTAATTTAGGCATTATGCAATATTTTCTGGGCATTGAAGTTGATCAAAGAGAAGATGGTGTCTTTATTTCTCAAACAAAGTATGCTCGGGATATTCTTGCAAAGTTTTCAGTGGCTAATTGCAATCCTGAAACTGCCCCAGTTGACCAGACTGTTAACCAATGAAGAAGACAACAATCTTGTTGATTTGACTTTTTATAAAAGTATTGCTGGTAGGCTACGACATTTGACTTGCACAAGAGCGGGTATCATGTATAGAGTTAAATAGGTTAGCCAATTTTTTGAGGAGCCTAAAGAATCACACTTGCAAGCTGTTAAACAGATCATATTTTATTCCTCCTTGCCAAATTCAGAAGTTGTTGGCTATAGTGATAGTCATTGGGGCAGCAGTTATAATAGAAAAAGTATTACTGATTTTGTGTTCTATCTTGGAGAAAGTGTTTTTACTTGGTCTTCAAAGAAATAATCTGTTATGGCTTTATCAACTTGCAATGCGAAGTATATTGTAGTAGCTTCATACGTTTGTCATGCGATTTGGCTTAAAAGGTTACTTGAAGTACTTCAGACTAACAAAGGAGCCTATAAAGATTTATATGGACAACAAGTCAGCCATTGCACTTGCAAAAAATCCAGTTCATCTTGAAAGTTTGAAGCACTTAGATGTCAACTTTCACTTCATTCGAGAACATGTGAAGAATAAGGATGTGAAACTCATTCATGTCACATCAAGGGAACAAGCAGATGATATCTTCATGAATCCCCTCAAGAACGGTTAGTTTATTGAGTTATGGAGAAAGCTCGGAGTTGTGTCCTATGAAGATATAAGTTTAAGGGGGAGTATGTTAGGCTATTAAACTTGTTCATGAATCTTCTAGCAGATATATCTAGAAGTCTAAGTGGTTACATTGAATGTGGTTAGATAATCTGAAAGGTTGATAAGTTGGATGTAACTTGGAGTCTTTTGAATTGCTCACCCCAAGTATAAATAAGTAACCCTTAATGGAATAAAGTATGAGATTAAGAACTTTATTCAATAATTATACCTGTGTACTTCTCCATTCTCTCTTAAACATTCTTTTGAAAATGATAGCATTTAGGACGATTATTGCTATTGGTCTTCTCAGGTATACCTTCTCTAGGGATGTTAGAATTACGTGCATGAAAGGCAGCCACCTCCAGCCCTACCCTCCGTGTTGTTGATATAGCATGTTGTCGCTCCTCTTGCGTAATCAGATGATAAGCTTGGCAAAAACTCGGAATTGGTTGAGTACTCAAAATTTGAAATTTCACTGTGTTGAATACATCATCCAATCCCATCAAAAAGTCATATAGGTGCTCCTCCTTAGGAACCTTAAGCTCTTGTTTATGCGTGTCATGATCACAAGTTGAGCATGCTGATTTGTGGAGAGGCCAAACATTTTAATAATCATCCCAGAGCCCTCGATGCTTTATGTAGTAGGTTGAAATGCTCATCTAGTCTTGTCGAGAGAGTGAAATCGCTTGCCTGAGACCATATGTGTCACGACCCGCGCTAAGGTCGGTGACCGGTGCTATACTCTATGACCAACAACAACACATGTGTAATCTAGCAAGCCTCAAATTTTACACACAGAGTCATTAAAACTCATATCAAACAAACATGCAGAAGATATACAAAGACGGTACACAAACCACCAAAAAAATTTGAACAATCCATCTCCAAGTGACAAAGTCTACACTCGGACATAAATAAGGATCTAACCACTACGGAGCATCTATACTGATGTGCAAGGATGGCACAAATCTGGAGACCTCAAAAGTGTAGCCCTCGAACAAAAGAGATGGGCTTGAACAACATACTCAAGAATCAAAGCTAGTATGGCACGTCAGAACCTGAGATAGATTAGTAAAGGGGTAAGTGTCGGGAAACACTTAGTAAGAGGATAAAACATAACATATTAGTTATGTTTAATATACATGCCACAGAACTTAACCATGTTTGATATAACTGAACTCGAAATGCATGATGACCATCTGCTTTACAAATTCTGAAACCACAAATGTAAACATATGGAGCCACGACCACATAGAGCAATGAACTCAAACACAAATATAGACACACACACACACAGAGAGCGATGAACAGGTTTTGAAAGGCCTCTTCCTCTGACTGCAAGGGGATATCCAAATGGCCAAACAAATCTCCATCTACACAAACACAAATCTAGAGTACAAATATAAGCTAGTGATAGCTTATAATGTAAACTAGTGATATCCCCGACCTATGAGCTCATAGACTAACATCCCTTGTTAGTATGGGAAAGCCTGTTTATTTCTCTCACAAAACACAAATCAAATAAAACACATGATCCAACGGTCTAGAATCCATCTCTGAGCTAAAACACATGGATATATCAATCATACGAAATCAGCCCCGAGCTAGCAATCTAACCAGCTGTTCATAAACCTCACATCCATTACAAACCGATCACACATTCTCAAACGAATCACATATGCCCAATCTCATCTTATAATCAACAACATATGCATGAGATGCACATTAATCAAGATCAGAAATATGCATATAACAAGCACAACTAACATATCATGGTCTATCCGCTTACACAATCGAACACCGCTCACAAGCGTCAATTCCCAAATATGATACTTCTTTCACATAACTTTCCTTCCACAAATCACCTCGGACAATCTGTATAATCATTCCAAACCACATAATGAGGTTAACCTCTAAATTCCCAAACTCAATTCACTTCTAACACTTCAAAATAATCAACTTAAACACACTTGTAGTCTATCCATCGCAAAGTCATTCAAACTTAACCAATAGCTCAAATCCCATGACCACTTGGTTCCATACCAATTACCAAGATGCATATATGCTGTACTCAAGTCACATAAGCTCAAACATGCCCACAATAATCTGTTTTGCAAAACCAAACATAAACCAAGCACAAGAGAAGCTCCACCACTTCCATCTTCAACAAATATCATATATGACTCGATCTCAGATCATAACTACTTCAAATAATGCTTTACAAGGCTTCCCCTGTATGTACTTGAAAACCCAGATGCTCACAATTAACCTCAATTTCCATATAATCAACTTACCAAGTTTTTCTTCTCCAACTTGCACAATCTAGAACACACAATAACACTGAACTTCCACAAGGTGTACAAGACAATTCCTTCAACCAAATCTAGAAAACGATACATATTCAGAACCTTATCAAGTGCTTAATAATATGTTCCCATACATGCAAGTCCAATTCGGACTCTAATGAAGCTTACCAAACCGTTCTTCTTTACCTTGCTCACTGACCACCTTAGTGAATAGCCTATGACTCAAAAATGATTTTCTGACGAATCCTTCATCCAAATCTCATGTGGTCAAGACAATTAGAAAGCTGATAGACCTATGTACAAGCTTTCAAATTTTCATGGCCAAATTCCCAATCTAAATATCCTTACTGTTCACTTTATTCTCGAAATCCTCAGCTATGTATTTGTTCAACAGCAGTCTGATTCAAATCAACTTTTTTGTCGATTCCCTGATCCAAATCACACTGGTAATACACTAAAAGAAAGGAATTGATGTCTTCTTTAATTGTTTCTAAAGACTCAAAATCTAATTCTTACTGGAAGATAGATTACCGAACTAATCTTTGTCAAGTTATCTACTTCTTCCTCTTTCCTCTTTCTCAGCCCTTTCTCTTTTTTCTCTCAAGTTTTGTTTTGTGTCTAAGTGTGGAGTTTCCTTCCTCTTCTAGGAACTCTCTGAGATATATATGAAGAGGTGGTAAGGTCGAATCATAATTCTCCTAACTTCCAGCCCAGTTTTGACCTGCTTCCTTTGATTTCTGTCCAATTGCGTACATAGTCATTTCGTTGTCTTATGTATCTAGTTTCCATAACAAGTTGAATCACACCATTTGGAGTCAAAATGAAGAAGTTATAGCCATTACACTATACGCAGCTCAATCTGTCCGAGCCTTGGCCAACAACTTCTCAACCAAACATTTCACTAAGGCATGTGTAGTGGTTGAACAAGGATCCCAATGACACCAAAACACATCCTTAAACACTTCAATTCACATTCCAACCAAACCATTTTTTCGAGTCTCACAATTCTCTCCCCTTTATAAAAATTGGGTCCCCGAATTTACTTATGACTAAGTTATCTAACGAAGAACTTACTTGTCATTCGAATATGTGCGAAAATCTTCCTCTCATATCATCCTCTAACTCCTATATAGCTTCTGATAGAGAATGGTTTTGCCACAATACTTTCACAAATGGTAATTCCTTAGTCCTTAGCTTTCTCACCAACCTATCTAGAATCTGTAGTGGTTGGCTCATCATAGGTGATATCATCACGAAACTCCACATTTGGCTGGTCTAATAGATGTGAAGGGTCATGTAAATATTTCCTAAGCATGAAGACATGGAACACTGGATGTATGTGTGAAAACGTAGGTGGTAGCGCCAACCGATAAGCCACTTGACCAACCCGTTCTAAAATCTCGAATGGACCAATATATCTTAGACTTAGTTTACCCTTCTTCCCAAATCTCATAATACCCTTCATCAGAGATATTTTAAGGAATACACTTGAACCCACTTCAAACTTCTGTCTGCTTTGAGCTGTCATTAGTCTCTCTCAAACACTTTGATCTTCTCAACCATATCATCCAATAATTCTAGATTCACATTCTGTTTCTCACCAACCTCATCCCAATAAACTGATGACCTGCACTTTTTGTCATACAATGCCTCATACGGTGCCATCTGAATACTACTCTGGTAATTGTTATTGTATGAGAATTCCATCAAAGGTAAGTAAAGTTCCCAACTACCTCCAAAGTCAATCAGACACGTTTGCATCATATCCTCGAGAATCTGTATTGTTCGCTCTGATTGTCCATCTATCTGAGGATGAAACACTGTGCTCAAATCCAAATGAGTACCCATGGCATCTTGAAATTTCTTCCAAAATCAAGACGTGAAATGTGTCCCTCGATCAGAGACTATCAAAATTGGAACTCCATGTAGACGAACAATATTATCAATGAATAACTAAGCAAACTTGGTAGCATCATACGTACTCTTGATCGGTAGGAAATGCGCTAACTTTATCAATCTGTCCACAATAACCCAAACTGAATCAAATCCTCGTGGTGAAGTCAGAAGGCCTATTAATAGATCCATCATAATCTGTTCCCATTTCTATTCTGGAATATCTAGTAGTTGCAACAAACCTGAAGGTCTTTAATGCTCGGTTTTAACTTGTTAACACGTCAAACATCTAGCAACAAATCTCCAATGTCCTTCTTCATACCATCTCACCAATATTGATTCTTGATATTGTGATACATCTTGGTAGAACCTGGATGCTTGCTATAAATTGTCTTGTGTGCCTGAGCTGTTATGTTTCTTCTTATGTTTCCTACATCAGGTACAACCAACCGAGTAACGTAAAATAAAACACCATTTGAACTAAGATGGAAGTTTGGCAATTTATCTTCTGCAACTTTCTCAATCATCTTCATCAACTCAGGATCATCTCTTTGAAGTTCTACAATGCAACCACGTATAGTTGGTTGCAAATGTAACTCACCTAATATCATAAGCTCATTTATATCAAGTACCATCGTCAACTCTAACCCTTTGTCAACTATCTCATGTACACTAGCAATCAAAGGCCTTCGCGCTATTGACCAATGTGCCACACTACCAGCTGACTTCCGACTCAAAGCATCAGCCACAATGTTAGCTTTACCTGGATGATAGTTAATAATGCAATCATAATCCTTCAAAAACTCCATCCATCTCCTCTGCCTCATATTCAGATCCCTCTGATCAAAAATGTACTTCAAACTCTTATGGTCAGTAAATATGTCGAACTTCTCACCATATAGGTAATGTCTCCAAATCTTTAAGGCAAAAATAATGGCACCCATTTCCAAATCATGCACTAGATAATTATGCTCGTGTTTCTTCAACTGCCGAGAGGCACACGCAATAACATTCCTTTCTTGCATCAATACACATCCCATGCCAATCCTAGAGGCATCATAATACACCGAATACTTGCCGGTTCCAGACAATAAAGCCAAAATCGGAGAATTAGTCAACAAATACTTCAACTCCTAAAAACTTCTCTCACAATCTTCTATCCATTCGTACTTCACATTCTTCTGAGTTAGTCATGTCAATGGAACGACCAAAGTAGAGAATCCTCTCACAAAATGTCTATAGTATCTAGCTAGACCAAGAAAACTCTGTACCTCCATAACATTCATAGGAGTTGGCCAATTCACCACAGCCTCTATCTTCTTCGGATCAACTGACACTCCATCCTTGAAAATAACATGTCCTAGGAATGCCACTCTTTGTAGCCAAAATTCACACTTAGAAAGCTTGGCTTATAACTCATTATCCAACAACATCTTCAAAACCAATCACAGATGTCTTTCATGTTCTTCCTCAGTCCGCGAATAAACCAATATGTCATCAATAAAGACTACCACAAATTGATCCAAGAATGGCTTAAACACCTAATTCATTAAACTCATAAAATAAGCAGGAGCATTCGTAAGACCAAATGGCATAACCAAGAATTTGTAATGTCCAAACCGAGTTCTGAAAGCTGTCTTTGTCACATCTTCCTTTCTAATCCTCAACTGATGATACCCTGACCTTAAGTCAATCTTCGAAAACCACTTGGCATCTCTCAACTGATCAAATAAGTCAACGATACGTGGAAGAGGATACTAGTTGCGAATTGTTACCTTATTCAGTTGCCGATAATCAATGCATAACCTCAAACTTCCACACTTCTTCCGAACAAACAACACAGGAGCACCCCACGGTGAAACACTTGGCCGAATATATTCCTTATCCAACAAGTTCTGCAACTGAATCTTTAACTCTTTTAACTCAGCAGGTGCCATATGATATGGTAGTATCAAAATCAGCTCTGGTCCTGGGATCAACTCAATACAAAACTCAATCTCCCTGTCTGGAGGTAAACCCGGTAACTCATCTGGAAAAACATCAGAAAATTCTTCTACAACGGGAATATTATCAACAGTCACCTTTTCCATATCAGCTTCCTTAACAATAGCCAAGTAACTTACACAACCCTTCTCTAATAATCTCGAAGCCTTCAAATATGATATAAGCCTTGGTGGAATCATCATTCCATCACCCCAAAATATAAACTCTGGCTCATCCTTAGGCTTGAACCTCACAATTTTATTAAAACAATCCACTGTAGCATGATAGCACGATAACCAGTCAATCCCCAAAATTACATCAAAATCATCCATGTCTAACACATGTAGATCAACCAACATCTTATGGCCATCCACAACTATCACACACGATGTAAGAACTAAATTCACATGAATGATATGACCCAAAGGAGTACAAACATCTAATGACACACCTAATGACACAAGTGGAATATCAAAGGATCTCGCAAACTGGGGTGACGAAAACAAATATGTTGACCCCGAATCAAATAAGACTCGAACACTTGACAAGCCTATATGGAGTATACCCGAAACCATATTATTAGATGTTGTAGCATCCTTTCTTGTAAAAGCATACACACGAGCAGGACCACACTTACTCTGCTCCATCGACTTCTTTCCTTGAAGAACCAAAGTATCCCCCTGAATGCTCTGACTAACTGGGTTCCTGTATTTGTCTTGAGTTTGTACTGATAAGCTAGGAAACTGTACATATTCTCTTGCATTAGCCACCCGACAATCCTTGATTTGATGTCCATACTTACCGCATCTAAAACAAGCTCTTGATTGCTGGTAGCAAGGTCTTCCAGGATGGTACTTTCCACATCTCGAAGAATTCATCGGACCACCAGATTGGTCTTGACTACCAGATTAGCCTCGACCTCTTGATTGACCGCAAGGGCCATTTCCTCTCCTAAATCATCTACCAAATCTTCCTCCACCTCTCGAGAAATTGGATTGAAAGTTTGGCCTTTGTTGCTACTATTTTCCGAAGCTTTGGTTTGAACCATATTGCGGTGGCCTGTCAATTTGCTGCACCTTGGCTTGCTTTAGCATCATCAGCCGCTCATTGTCATGCATTTCTAATGTTCTTGCACAATCCACAGCCACTGAATACGATTAGAATCCGCATGGGTACATCACTTTAAACATCGCATCATCCAATCCACAAATAAATCTCTTCACCTTCTTCTCCTCAGTAGGAATCAAATGCTTTGCATAGTGAGAAAGATAACCAAACCTTTGCTGATATGCAACCACCGTCATCTCTGGCATCTTCACCAATCTTTGAACTCAAACCCACGAGCATCCTATAGACTTTTAGGTAAAAAGCGGTCTAACAGAGAAGCATGAAACTTATCCCAAGTCCATCCAGTCGATTCCACAGTTTTGAGCCATACTCCTGCCTCTCCTGTCAATTTAAAGGCTGCTAGTTCCACCATTCTCTTACTATCAAAATTCAGAATCTTCCACCTCTTTTCCATCTCATCAAGGAATAATTGAGGATCATCTCGCACACCAAAGAATGTGGTTGGGTCCAGCCTCAGAAACTCTGCCAATGTATCATCTCTCGGTGTCATAGCATCTTTCTTCTCTGCCTAACTTTGTTGAGTAGCGATAAACTTCTCCATCACCATCATCACTCTATCCACAGTATCACCACTCCGCTTCATACGTCCAAAAGTGCCACTAAATGGTTGTTCTTTCTCAATTGGCATAGCAGTAGTGGTAGCTGTATGCCCATCTGCAACTGTAGGTTCTACTATAGGTTTAGCCTCATCTCTAGGCCCACTGGAGCCTTCACCTTGCTCCCTCATAGTAGCATCAACACTCTTAAAAGTCATAGGCATATTCTCCCTATTAGAACAAGTCATCGATTAAGAGGCCAACGAAAAAGGCTTATCCAACAAAAGAAAAAGACACGACAGATCCTATGCTCTGTAGGGTACAAACAAAACATATTCAATAACGAACTAGACAAACACAATCAAGCTTAATCTCTGATACCAACTCTGTCACAACCCATGCTAAGGTCGGTGATCGGCGCTAGACTCCACGACCAACAACAACACATGTGTAATCTAGCAAGCCTTGAATTTCACACACAGAGTCATCAAAACTCATATCAAACAAACATGCAGAAGATATACAAAGATGGTACACAAACCATCAACAAAAATCTGAACAATCTATCTCCAAGTGACAAAGTCCACACTCGAACATAAACAAGGATCTAACCACTACGGAGCAACTATATCGATGTACAAGGATGGCACAAATTTGGAGACCTCAAAGGTGTATCCCTCGAACAAAAGAGATGGGCTTGAACAATAGACTCCAGAATCAAAGCTACTATGGCACGTCGGAACCTGAGATAGATTAGTTAGGGGGTAAGTGTCGGGAAACACTTAGTAAGAGGATAGAACATAACATATTAGTTATGTTTAAGATACATGTGCCACAGAACTTAACCATGTTTGATATAACTGAACTCAAAATGCATGATGACCATAGGCTTTACAAATTCTGAAAACATAAATGTAAACATATGGAGCCATGAATACATAGACCGATGAACTCAAACACAAATGTAGACACACACACACAGAGTGATGAACAGGTTTTGAAAGGCATCTTCCTCTGACTGCCAAGGGATATCCAAATAGCCAAACAAATCTCCATCCATACAAACACAAATCTAGAGTACAAATATAAGCTAATGATAGCTTATAATGTAAACTAGTGATATCCCCGACCTATGAGCTCATAGACTAACATCCCCCGTTAGTATGGGAAAGCCAGTTCATTTCTCTCACAAAACACATATCAAATCAAACACATGACCCAACGGTCCAGTATCCATCTCATATGGATATATCAATCATACGAAATTAGCCCCGAGCTATCAATCTAACAGGCTATTCACAAACCTCACATCCATCACAAACCGATCACACATTCTCAAACGAATCACATATGCACAATCTCATCTCATAATCAACAACATATGTATGAGTTGCATATTAATCAAGATTAGAAACATGCATATAACAAGCATAACTAACATATCATGGTTTATCCGCTTACACAGTCGAACACCGCTCACAAGCGTCAATTCCCAAATTCGATACTCCTTTCACGTCCTTTCACAAATCACCTCGAACAATCTGTATAATCATTCCAAACTACATAATGAGGTTAACCTCTGAATTCCCAAACTCAGTTCACTTCCAACGCTTCAAAATGATCAACTTAAACACACTTGTAGTCTATCCATCACAAAGTCATTCAAACTTAACCAATAGCTCAAATTTCTTGAACACTTGGTTCCTTACCAAGTACCAACATGCATATATGCTGTACTCAAGTCACGCAAGCTCAAACATGCCCACAACAATCTGTTTTGCAAAACCAAACATAAACCAAGCACAAGCGAAGCTCCACCACTTCCATCTTCAATAAATACCATATATGACTCGATCTCAGATCATAACTACTTCAAATAATACTTTATAAGGCTTCCCCTGTATGTACTTGAAAACCCAGACCCTCACAATTAACCTCAATTTCCATATAATCAACTTACCAAGTTTCTCTTCTCCAACTTGCGCAATCCAGAACACAGCCAACAACACTGAACTTCCACAAGGTGTACAAGACAATTCCTTCAACCAAATCAAGAAAATGATATATATTTAGAAACCTTATCAAGTGCTTTGTAATCTGTTCCATACATCCAAGTCTATTTCGGAGTCTATGCAAGCTTACCAAACTATTCTTCTTTACCTTGCTCACTGACCACCTCAATGAATGGCCTGTGACTCAAAAATGATTTTCCAACGAATCCTTCATCCAAATCACATATGAACCATTAGAAAGCTGATAGATCTATGCACAAGTTTTCAAAATTTCATGGCCAAATTCCCAATCTAAATATCCTTACCATTCACTTTATTCTAGAAACCCTCAGCTGTGTGCTTGTTCAACAGCAGTCTGATTCAAATCAACTTTTCTATCGATTTCCTGATCCAAATCACACTTGTAATATACTAAAAGAAAGGTATTGATGTCTTCTTTAATTGTCTCCAAAGACTCAAAATCCAATTCTTACCAGAAGATACCTTACCGAGTTGATCTTTGTCAAGCTATCTGCTTCTTCCTCTTTCCTCTTTCCTTTTTCCTCTTTCTCAGCCCTTTCTCTCTTTTCTCTCAAGTTTCGTTTTGTGTCTAAGTGTGGAGTTTTCTTCCTCTTCGAGGAACTCTCTGAGATAGATATGAAGAGGTGGTGAGGTCCAATAGAATTGAAGCCACCTCTTCAATTTTATCCAAAGAAACAAACAAAATACTTAAGGTCCAATCATAATTCTCCTAACTTCCAGCCCAGTTTTGATCTGCTTCCTTTGATTTCTGTCCAATTTCGTACATAGTTATTTGGTTGTCTTATGTATCTAGTTTCCATAACAAGTGGAATCACACCATTTGGAGTCAAAATGAAGAAGTTATGGCCATTACACTACAAGCAGCTCAATCTGTCCGAGCCTTGCCCAACAACTTCTCAACCAAAAATTTTACTAAGGCATGTGTAGTGGTTGAACAAGCATCCCAATGACACCAAAACACATCCTTAAACACTTCAATTCACATATCCAAAGTAATTATCTCAAGCCAATGCATTCCGACTAAACCATTTTTTTGAGTCTCACAATATGTCTGATATTAAAATCACAGCACTTAACTAAGTTGGATCACGGGAAGAAAAAGTGTTCACGGGCCTCACTACAACTACAAGCCCATTCAAGAGACCAAAGCCCGCATGAAGCCGGTGCATGGAGAGAGAAAGGAGGATTTAGTTGGGACAGCTGGAGCTTTAGTGGAAAATATCAGGAGGAACATTTCTCAAAGATTCCTCGAAGATCCTTCAACGTCAATCAGCATTAGCTGACACATGTGATGATCTCCGCAATAATTGGCTCAAATCCCAACGGAGATATGGCGGGGTCCTCTACTTTGTTGACACGTTTATAGTCTGCATAGTGATAGGAATATTTTCTCTTTTTGTATAAATAGAAAAGTGTATAGCATTGATTAGCAAGGAGTAAAAATCACCAATATTCCATTTTTCAAGTCTGCTCCAAATATTTTCGAAGATCTGAATTTTCAATCCATTATTTCCCTTCGATAACCAATCGAAACACCCTCAAAATCTTACTATCTGAGGAGCGCTTCTCTGTCCAAACCGTTCAGCAATATCGGTCCAGATTTCTTGCGAGGTCTTAGCACAACGTGCGCTGCTTCTGGTTTCCTTGGCCATTGAATTTTGGAGCCATCCTTTCACCATATGATCTCCACGGATCAACTTATTCAGTTCACCAAACTTTGGCGTGGGTTTCAGAAGGGTACCATCGACAAATTCGAATTCATTCTTTGTCATTAAAAGATTGGATATGTCGGTTATCCACTCCCCATAGTCCTGTCATTAAGTAATCCCGATACAAAAACCTGGGCTGGATGATCGAAAGGATGCAAGTGATACGGAGATGAGGAAACCACAACATTTCCGTGTAGAGTAATCTGATCTCCTTGATTTCGGCTTTGATTGCGAGAATCGATGGGACTTTCAGTCGACATTTTAGGTGGGATCGTGGATTTTGCGGCGGGTAGGCTATAATTTAGTGGAGTTTATGCGAAGGTTGGCTTTAATACCATGAAAAATGTGTATATGCCACTAATTTCATTAATGAACAAAGGGACATTTAAATACAACTCTGCCTATCGCTAAGCCTGAGACGGCTCGCAACTAACTGCGATGATAAGTCTACAAATATAAAATACAAATCATTTACATGGATAAGCTACACTTCAACTAAGCGATAAGACAAGGTTCAGGACAAATAACCTGATAATTTGTAACAATATGTCGATCACTGAGCACATAAATTAACTTTACATGGGTTGTCCTTGTTAATTAGAGGCCTTAATTATAGGTCCATGCCTCCCCTTTGCTTTTGAGCGGAAGCATTGCAAATTGCTTACAATGGAACAATTACTCCAACTTGAGAGAAAAATTCCAGCATTTCTTCTATTTGACTAATGACAGTTTTGAATTAAAATTTGAAATCGTATGAATTATTTCATATTTGAATCAAATTTTCAGTGATTTGAATCAAAATTCTAAAACAACACTGATTGAATCTTGATTATGGTAAACACATAGAGATCAGCTGTTGATGCTTAAAATCCTTCTCCGTCAACTGAATCCAAATATCTCTAATTCATTGTATAATATTGTGTTGGTGTCTTTTGCTTGTGTGTTGGTGTCCTTTGGATTATTGGTGTCATTTGGTTTAAAATCAAAAGGACACAAAATCAAATGACAAAAATTGGTTAAATAATTATGAAAGAGTAGGAACAAATTAATAAAAATTAGGACATGATTTTTCATAAGTCTTCGTGGGCTTTCGAATCTCCATCCTCCGTTGCCTATAAATAGACTTCTCTCCTTCATTTGCAAATTGTCCCAACAACTCATTGCATAAGCATTTATTAGCAATAGTTGTTCATTCTCTCTCTCTCTATAAGTCCGAAAGTTCTGGGTATATAAGGGTTTGCCCGAAAATTTTGAGATTCGTGTGCGACGATCTTGAAAATGCCCAATAGTCATTGTATCTTGGGGACAATTGCTGTAGCCCGTAGCACATTGAAATATACGGAGCAATCTCGTCTTACAAAGAAAGTATCCAACACTTGCCTCGACTATAACCTGATTTTAATCAAGTAAATACCCTACGACGACCAATAATCGTAAGACAAGATTCTGTGTACTCGAAGATGGCATTGACGACCATCATAGCTTTGACCATAGTGCTGGAAATTGTACACTGTGAAAGGCCAGCAAAGTTCAATGGTACCAAGTTCAAGAGGTGGTAGCAGAAGATCACGTTCTATCTGACCACGCTTAACTTGGTTCGGTTCCTAAAAGAGCATGCACTAAAAATTATAGAGAATGAGACGGATCAACAGAAGATCAATGCTCTTGATGCATTGAGTCACAACGCTTTCCTGTATCGTAACTATGTCCTAAATAGACTAGATGACATACTCTACAACTTCTATACAGTAGCCAAGACCGTTAAGGAGCTATGGAGTTCACTCGAGAAGAAGTACAAAATGGAGGATGCCAAGATGAAGAAATTCATCGTCAGTCGATTCCTCGACTTCAAGATGGTAGACTCTAAGAAGGTCATTGACCAAGTGCAGGAGTTGCTGCTGATCTTTCATGTGATCCAAGCCAAAGGAATGCAACTCAGCGAGTCCTTCCAAGTGGCTATGATGATCAAGAAGCTCCTCCTGCTCTAGAAGGATTTCAAGAGCTACCTCAAGCCCAAGAGGACGGATATGAGCCTAGAAGACCTGATCATGAGACTTTGGATCGAGAAAGACAACGAAGATCCAAAATCAAGTAAGGGAAGGCCACCTCTTAGAGGGAAAACATGGCAAGAAGAGGGAGAAGTTTTGGGATAAAAAGGAGAAGCAAGAGCCCAAGAATATCAAGAACAAGAACATCAAGGGCGATTGCTACAACTAAAGTGAACCTGGCCACATGGCTAAGGATTGTCACCTGCCTAAGAAGGAAGAAGAAGGAAAGACCAAAGACCCATCTAAGATGGATCTGTCGACCTTGGTGTTCATGGGAGCTACCCACCAAGTTTGCTCGAGGAAGGAGATGTTCTTAAGCTATATCCTGATCACCAGCTGAATGTTGTTCATGGGAAACTCTGGAATTTCCAAGATCATTAGTCTAGGCATGGTAGTCCTAAAGCTGACCTTGGGAAAAGAGTTGACCCTCAAGGATGTGCTGCATGTCTCAGACATCTGCAAGGACTTAGTTTCTGGCTCCTTGTTAAGCAAAGCTGATCTTAAGCTTGTATTTAAAGCAGATGAATTTGTACTTATCAAAGCAGGTCAAATTGTAGGCAAGGGTTACCTAAAAAGGGGCTCTTTACGATGAATGTAATAACTGTTTACCTAAAAAGGGGACTCTTTACGATGAATGTAATAACTGCTCACCTTACCTTTGATAGTCAGATTAAAGTTAAACCCTTCTGATAAATGTGAGGTATGTGTGGAGGCTAAAATGGCCAAAGCACCTTTTCATTTAGTAAAAAGAAGTACCATGCCTTTAGAGTTAATTCATACATATACTTGCAATATGAAACACGTGCAAATTAAGGGCGGGAAGAAATACTTCATCATATTTATCGATGATTACACGAAATACTATTACGTGTATCTCCTAAAAGGAAAAGACAAAGCTCTTGAGGCCTTTAAGAGGTATAAGAATGAGGTTGAAAATTAACTCACCGTAAAAATCGAAATTATCTAAAGTGATCAAGAGGAGAATATGTATCTCTGTTTGAGGAACTCTACCGAGAACACAGCATTATTCATCAGATGACTGCTCAATACTCACCTCAATCAATTGATGTAGTTGAACGCAAAAATCAAACTCTTAAGGAGATGATGAATGCTATGTTGATTAGATCGGGCTAATCCCAAAATATGCGGGGAGAAGCTGTGCTCTTAGCTAACCATATTCTAAATAATTTGCCACACAAGAAAATGGACAAAATACCATACGAGCTATAGAAACGAAAACAATCTTCCTATGGTTACCTGAAAGTGTGTGGGTGCCTAACAAAGGTCGAAGTACCTTAGCCTAAGTAGGTGAGGATATGACCTAAGACCATTGATTGCATCTTTATCGGATATGCACAAAATAGTAGTGGTTATCAATTTCTGGTGTACAAATCTGAGAACCCAGAAATAAATATAGGAATGGTCATAGAATCATGGAATGCAACGTTCTTTGAGGATATCTTTCCTAATAAGGACATGAAGGAAGGAAATCCCAAGAAAAGAGTATACAAGGCTACGCAAGGGTCAAGTCAGGAAGATGATGAATCTAGATATAGCAAATGGATGCATGTAGCCAAATTTTTTTATCCAGATTATCAAACATATGCGTTAAAAGATGAACCCATGACAATCTAATAGGCATTGTCCAGTCCAGATGCTCTTCTTTGGAAGGAAGCTATCAATAGTGAGATAGAATCTATTATGCAAAACAACACATGGGAAATCATGGATCTCTTACCGGACTGCAACCTCTAGATGCATGTGGATCCTAAAAAAGAAATACAAAGCTGATAGATCAATCGACAAGTACCAAGCTTGATTAGTAGCTAAGGAGTTCAAACAGAAGTACATATATGATTTCTTTGATATGTACTCACCGGTCACAAGAATCACATCAATTAGAATATTTATAGCTATTGTAGCTCTCTATAATCTCGAGATCCACCAGATAGATATGAAAATATCTTTCCTGAATGGAGAATTGGAAGAGGAGATATATATGAAGCAATCGAAAAGCTTTATAGATCCTGAACAAGAGCATAAAGTATGTCGGCTAGTTAAGTCAATATACGGGCTAAAGCAAGCACCGAAACATTGGCACGAGAAATTTCATAGGATGATGTTGTCAAATAGATTTAAGATCATTGAGTGCGATAAATGTGTTTACATTAAGGGCACACCTGAAGCTTATGTAATTGTATGTCTCTACATGGATGATTTACTAATTATTGGGAGCTTGATGTATGCAGAAATGATCGGGAGCCTGATGTATTTAATGAACTATATTGCGTACTCAGTTAGCAAGCTTAGTAGGTTCACAAGTAATCCAAGAAAGGATCACTAGCTAGCTTTGGAAAGGGTTTTAAGGTATTTAAAGCATACCATAAACTATGGCATACACTATGCTAAATATCCAGCTGTATTAGAAGGATACAGTAACGTAAATTCGATATCGAACACTAAGGACTCCAAATCCACGAACAGATACGTAGTCACCATAGGAGGAGGAGTTGTATCTTGGAAGTCCTAGTTAGAGTTTATAGTACTAGAAAAAGCTAGGGAAGAAGCTGAATGGCTCATGAACTTCATAGAGGATATTCTGTGTTGGGGAAAATTGCTGCTTCCTGAATTGATACATTGTGATAACATGTCTGCAATCGGGAGAGCATAAAGTACAATGTACAATAATAAGTCTCGACATATCTGTGAGAGACATAATACTATTAGACAATTGATCTCTAGTGGGGTGAGCACCATTACTATTAACTACATAAAGTTCTGGGATAATTTAGCTGACCCTTTCATAAAAGGAATCAATAGAGATCAAATATACAATGCAGTAAGGGGAATGGAATTAAAGTCCACACACTAAAGAATGTATATAGCGATAACTCAACCATGATGAGTGAAGATCCAACAAACTTGGTTCAATGAGCCAACTAAGTTGTAGAGAGTTTAGTTTATCACCTGTAACCTATCTCATTCTTAGAAGCTACCCAGGTATTGACCTACAGAGGTATGGCTAGGTTAAGCATTACGCTTTTAATGATTTTTATACCTTGTTAAAGGTGGAGTATAGCAAGATACTTCCGATAGGAGATCACCTATGTAAGTGGGAAGTGAGGCCGCTTCAAATAGAAAAATACTTATGAATCCAAGATACGGTCTATGATTAAATGGACACAACATGAGAACCTAAATATAATAGGGTTATTATTGTGTAAATGTTACTGTCTTGGTTTACGCCAAAAGCTGACAGTTCAAGATATCACGTTCATTGAGTAATGAGTAAATCTGATAACATATTACTAAAGAAGGTTCAAAGCCAAATGTTACCTTTTTTGATACAACAATAACACTCAAAACTTTTGATTAGAGTATGCATGCATTGGTCATCATTCATGTAGGGGATAAGAGATTGAGTCGAAAGATCTTGTGGACTAAATTATTAACCATGTGAGGGATTGTTGGTTTTCTTTCCTTGTGTGTTGATGTCCTTTGGATTATTGGTGTCATTTGGTTTAAAAATCAAAAGCACACAAAATCAAAGGACAGAAATTGGTTAAATAATTATGAAAGAATATGAACAAATTAATAAAACTTTGGACATGACTCTTCATAAATCCTCGTGACATTTTGAATCTCCATCCTCCATTGCCTATAAATAAACCTCTCCCCCTCATTTGCAAATTGTCCCAACAACTCATTTCATAAGCATTCATTAGAAATAGTTGTTCATTCTCTCCCTCTCTCTACAAGTCCGAAAGTTCTGGGTATATGAGGGTTCGCCCGAAAGTTTCGAGATTTGTGTGCGACGATCTTAGAAATGCCCATTAGTCGTTGTATCTTGGAGATGACTGTCGTAGCTTGTAGCGCACTGAAATATACTAGACAATCTCGTCTTACAGAGAAAGTGTTCAACACTTACCTCGACTATAACCCGATTCTAATCAAGTACACACCCTCTGATGATCAACATATTATAATTCAGTAAATTTTTTAGTTGTATTAGAATTTATCCTATACTAAGTGAATACAAAATCAAATTGTATTAATTTAAATTTAAAAATTATAATTCGAATTCATTTGAATGTTTCATTGTCGCTCCTGGGAGATCCGAGGGCCTTTAGAGTCCAGACGTATCCACCATGTAGCTTCCAAACTCAAAGCAATGGATCTACAGGCCCAACACATCAGGCTTATATATATATATATATACACACTATCACCCACACACATATTACTTAATTAGAAAATTCGATATTGAGAGAGTACATCCAATCCCTATTTAGCGAATCATTTCATCATACATGAGTAACTTATTGCATGTTTTACGATGATTCATTCGGCGCGACCCATTTTATTAGTTTTAGGCGAACAATTTCATCATAAATGAACGAACTATTGTGTATTTAAAAAAAATGGAACCATTTCAAAAAAACCATTTCATCCATAAGCCTAATTAGTCGACCATTTCATCATAACAGGCCAAACCATTTTATCATAATTGGGTAAACTATTGCGTGTTCCGGGACGATTCATACAAAGAATCATTTCATCATATCAAGGAAAATCATTTCATCATAACTAAGAGAACTCTTATGTATTAATTCATGATTGCTTTAGGCAAACCATCTCATAAAAAATGGACGAACTATTTTATCATAATTGAACAAACTATAATATTATAACTAATTAAACCATTGGATATTTCAGAATGGTTATGAAACATTTTATATGGCTTAGACTAAATACTGCCCTCATGATGTGTAGATAATATATTCAATGTCATATTATATTTACCAACACGGAAAAAAATTGTTGAAAAAATATGGACACAAGTTATAACGTGTTTTGGCCTAATACTTACATCCAGATAAAAAGGAGAATTTTTATTTATGGATATAAGTCAAAAAATCATACACAAACCTTATGTAACATGTTTTTAAATAATAGATAACTCTAAAAAAAACTATATAAATCGAATAGGAATTTAAAATAATTGTCAAAACTAAACTGGAAAAGTTAGCCGAAATGGTTTGGTAGCTGCCAACAAGCTTGCATCTGCCAGCTCAAGCTTATGATTCCCCTTGCATACTCAAAGGGCTAGAGTATGCCAACTCACCTTGGCATAAAATCGTCACTTATGAAGAATCATAAAGTTCTACTCAAATACGCCAAACTCTATATAACTTTATCATGATAATATTCCACATCTTAATTAAAATACCATTTTTATGGGTGATCTTACAAGCGAAACTATCAACCATAATTACCATACTTGAATCAACAAATTTGTAAGTGTTTAATCACCTTTTTGGGCATTATATGAAAGTAATAAGTTCTATCTAAAATCCAAGAATCTAAATACTTTGGACCAAATAAAATAGAAAGATAGTCACCATCTGATCCATCCAAATATCAAGTTATATTCATGGATGTCAATCCTTTCTTGCAGTCTCGAGTTATTCTTGAACAATCCTTCTTCACATGCCTTTTCTTGAACTCTCTTCCATCTTTCTGCCTTATTTTTCAGAACCAGCACTTCTATTCATTCATCTTTGGTTTTCTCCTATGATGTCCTCTAACACAATGACTTCTTCTTCACAGTTAGGGTTGTAGCCAAATTATTATAGGAATCCAATTAAGAATTCAAAAGCAACAATATTTTGTCTTCTTCCTCAAACTTCATATCAACCTTTCTCAAGTCGCTCATTAATTGACTCAAATTATTAGTATGTTCTCTCAAATCTAAGCCTTCCTTCATCTTGAGTCCATACAACCATTGCATAAGATGAAGTTTTTTCAAAAAAGACTTAAATATATACTTTGCTTCCAATTTCTTCTATAACTCAGTTGGTAACTCCTCATCCATCACATTATACATCACATCATCAGCCAAGCAAAAGCAAATTGTTGCTACTTTCTTAATCTATATCTAGTTTTACTCTTGGTTCTCCATCTTCTTTTTCTTGATAATACAACGATCATCCCTTGCTGTATGAGGAGATCCTTGACACGCCTTTACCATAACTTAAAATTTGACAAACTATTGAAATTCACCGGAACAAACTTTGTGCCTCGATCTACCATCCTTTAACCTTTAAATTTTCATACCAGTTGTTAAGAAATTCACCAACATGGAAATAAGATTGCAAAGAACGTGGACACAAAATACAACATGGTTGGTCTAATGAGTACGTCTATCGTAAGGAAGGAAATTTTTTATTTATGAATATGAATCACAAAGTCTTACACAACCTTAAATAACATTTCTTTATATAATCGACAACACTTGATGACTAAGAAAATCCATCTAAGTTGAATTAACAATAAAAAATAAGAGCCAAAATAAAATCCGAAAAATTCGCCGAGAGGTTTTGGCAACCACTAACTAGCTAACGTCTGTCAGCTCCACCTTTCACGCCACACTAAGCACAATGGATTCTTTTGAATTGATTCATTGAAGCCAATTACATGGGAGAATGCATAATAATTGGTTATATTAGAGTTGAAGTCGTGGAAGTCTATTAAAAGAACATCTGTTTCGGCACTTTTACATTTTTACTCAATTAAATTGATAACAAATATCAATTATTACTAGTTGAGTCAATTCCAGAACGGTTTGTATCTACGAAAACAGAAATCAGTTGCTTAACTGTGCTGGACCATCTGACCCGTACCCGTTTTGTTGACCGCGGAGAGCTTCTTGGGAGAGTCAACCGTTTGGTGGTGGAAGGTCGCGAACTGGCCCGAGAGACAGTAAGAGAGGGGGAGATCGAGAGTTTTTATTGTGTGCTGTTCATAAAATGATTAATGATTTTCCGAAATTTACAATTTTTTAAATTGTTAAATTATAGGAAATGTAAATAAATTTCTACGGCATATGAGTTTTTCTATAATTAAAATTTTTTTGGTGAGCAGTATTTATACTCTTGTCACATATTATCCACCTTCCTTTGTATCGTTCGAGTAAATGTTTCTTGGTTATATTACGGAAGAATTTTATTAATCAGTTGAAATAAAATGAATTAACCGTTTTTTAAACTAAGAATTGATATTGAAGTTACATGGGTAGGGATTAATTAACTATTTTTTTATAATCGTTAAAAATGCTTTTGGAAGATAGTGGTGCGGCATTTGCATGGCATCAGCAAAGAGTATCTCTATTTTTGGAAGTTTGATCGGTGCGTTTTAATAACTTTAATATTTTGTCAGCTACTGACAACCAATTTTATTTATTCAGTCTTTCAACCAATCTCACAGAAATCTTATGTCACGTGAGATTTTTTTCTCGATAAGGGGCAGAACTACACATAAATCCGAAAAAATAATTATATGATATTTAGTAGAGTTGCGATCTCCACCATGAAACACAAAATTGACAACAGCAAATATCTAAAAAATGGAATTCTTCGACGATATTGTTTATTGATCATTAGACAAAGATTTTGACAATAAATTTATATTTTACGATTATTAATATTTTAAAGTATAACTGATATTAAATAAATATGCATTAATTAATGTATTTCTAATTATTATGTTTTCCTTACCAATATTTGAATTTTTCTCCAAATATAACATAACCCTTAAAACCTAACAACCGCAACCAACCACAAACCACAAGAAGATTCGCCGATTCTCGCCAAAAGACGACGCCGTTTCACCGGCCAGTTTCCCAATTCCGCTTCAATAGAGAAAGGAGTAGAATTGGAAGGGGGAAATGAGCCGGCTGTCGTTCCGACCGCGGTCGCTCGACATCCACAAGAAGCTACCGATCATAAAGTCGGTCAAGGAGTTCGAGGAGCTGGGGAGAGACAGACAGAGGGAAGTGGGCTGGTCGGAAGCCAATCGCGAGGATGACACATCGATGGAGGGTGCGGCAGTAAGGGAAGTAGTCGGGGAGGGAGTGGGTGATGGACTAAAGAGGAGTCATTGAAGCTAGAATTACTCAAATTAGATCTCGATGGGCTGCTCGGGTCCAGATAAAGACCCAACGACAATTCGGGGATGGTTGTTGTACCCTCCCCGATGCTGTTGTATCTTTAGAGGGGCTCCAAGTCAGAGTCAGATTCGACAAATCCGCCATGTCTTCCATTTTCTCCGACAGAACTCTTGCATTCTCCCTAATACTTGTTTACTTGGATATTGGATATTGGTAGTAGTTGCCTATTGGTACTCTAAACTTTAGATTCTCATTTATTTTAATATTTGTAATAATTACTCGTTTACGTATATATATACTAATTTACTTTAATATCAATATTCTTTTAATATTGGTACTAATTTATTTTAATGTTGATAATCATTTGGTTATACTCTATTTTAGTTTTATTTGATACATTTGAATATTGGTATACGTTAATTTTAGCAATAATTTTGTTACCTTTAGTATTAGTACTTGTTTACTTTAATATTGATTATCTATATACTAATTTTTTTGGCATTTGTTTCATCATGACATCAATGTGATGATTTGTTAGTTGTAATTTTTGATTTGGATTAGGGTTGTAATTTTGAATAGTAATAATTTATTATTTAGATTTTAGCATAATTATAGTGATTACATAGCTTTAATTATTAATTGATTTTTTTTACAATTTACATGCTTAGATTTTCTATTTTAAGGATTGTAGTTAACAATAATGTATCAATTATATCCTTATACATAGATATTGGAATTGGATTCAATCATGTATGTGTAAAATCATATAGGACTATTCTAGAGTCAAATTAAACTAATCATACACTTCTTCTTCTTTCGATAGAATGCTTCTGAGGAGAGAGAAATGAGAGAAGACGAGAGCCGCCTCGCATCTCGCTACCACAGTCACCATCATATCGTCGTTACCCAACCACTGGTCTAACTGATGAAGGACCCTCGTGTACTGCTCGAGATGGAGTGCTTGAAGAGAGAGAAGGTCCAAGGAGAGAGAGTTGTTTGAAGAGAGAAAGGAGAGGGGAGGAGAGATAAATAGAATCAATTTTCAATTACTACTACACTTTTTTTTGTTTGGTTACTGCAATTTTTTAGTTTGACTATGTATGTTCTAATTGTTTGATCATGTATGTTCAAATGGTCTAGTCATGTATGTTCAAATGGCTTGGTCATGTATATTTGAGTGATTCACTCTAATATGTTATAGTAGTTCTCTCTGATATATTCGAGTGGCTCTCTCTGATATGTTTGATTAGTTCCTTCTGATATGTTCGAGCAGTTTGTTTTGATATGTTCGAGTAGTTTACACTGATATGTTTGAGTGGTTTGTTCTAATATGTTCAAATGGTTTTGCCAAGTATGTTCAAATGGTTTAAACATATACGTTCACATGGTTTGGCCAAACCATTCGAACATATATTAGTAAGGTTTACTAACAAATGTTGGGAAATCATTCTAACATATGTTGCAAAACCATTCTAACATAGTTTGAGAAACCATTATAACATATGTTCGAAAATAATTCTAATATATGTTGGGAAGCCATTTGAACATATGTGATCAAACTATTTTAATATTCATGACCAAACTATTTGAACATACAGGGCTAAACCATTTGAGCATACATGCCCAAATACAAAAGAAAAAAATCAAAGATAAATATTCAAAAAATTAAATTGATCATTAAGTGACAAGTAGAGCCACTTTATTTCCTTTTGTGTCCTCCACGCATATTCCATTTTCCCTTTTTCTTTTGATGTTTTCCTTTTTTCCCCTTTTCTTTTGGTGTTTCCCTTTTGGGAAAGTCACTTTTAGTACCCTGTGGTTTCTGTGAAAATTACTTTAGTACCCTGTGGTTTAAAATCAATCAATTGGGTCATACCTCACCAATTTTCTATCACTTTGGTCCCAAAATTATGATACTACCCCTCCCTCAGTCAGAACCTAACCAAACCCAATTCAACCCGACCGCACCAAAATCCAATTCAACCCAATGGGGCGTAAAATATAGTATATGATTTGGATTGAGCTAACATTTTACAAGAAGCATCCTAAAAATACACATGATTTACAAAAAACATTTTAGGAATTTTAGAGGTCCGAGTGTATTTATTTATTTTTCAATGCACTGAAACTTTGTAAAATTGTATAAAATAGAAAATGCGTCCAATTGAGTTGAAACTTGTCCCAAGGATGCATTTTGGTTTCTAAATTTATTAGAGATTCTTAAGGTTTCTTGGGACAAGTTTCAACTCAATTGGATATATTTTCTATTATATACGATTTTACGAAGTTTCAGCCTTGGGACAAGTTTCAACTCAATTAGATGTATTTTCTATTTTCTATTATATATTTTTTATTAAAAAACTACTTCCAGACCTCTAAAATTCCTGAAATTTTGTTAGTAAATCATGTGTATTTTTAGAATGCTTCTTGTAAAATTTCAGCTCAATCTGAGTCATATCCTATTTTTTAGACCTCATTTGGTTGAATTGGATGTATTTTCGGTCGAGTTGAATTAGATTTGATTAGGTTCTGATTGAGGGAGGGGTAGTATCGTAATTTAGGGACTAAAGTGATGGAAAATTGGTGAGGTATGACCCGATTGATGGGTTTTAAACCACAAGGTACTAAAGTGATTTTCGCAGAAACCACAGGGTACTAAAAGTGACTTTTCCCTTCCCTTTTTTACTCTATATGACCAAATCTGATCCTTCTGATATTACTCTTTAGTCTCTTTCAGTGGAGATTTTTTTTAATTCCTACTTGATCTGAACCAAAAAAAAATCTAAAAAATTATTGGAATTTGGTAGTTACGTAGACAAGTTAGATGTTACATACAAAAAACTAGACATAACATACAAAATCCCTAGCTAACTCTGCAGCCCCCCAACACCAAAAAAATCATAGTAACGACATAGCCAGATATCAGCTATTTGCTATTGCTAAAGGCACTCTCGACGTCCACCATATACTTAGCCCCCTACTGATGTTGCTCTTGCTCTATATTCAACGAGGAAGGCATTTCACTCTCGATTGACAAGTCTTATTATAAAGGAAATTGTTTAGAGATAAGCTCATGAACACAGCATTCTTTGGTAGGTAATAGAAGGACAAACATGATCTGACCAAAGCTGATTTGATTCAAATTACGTTATAGAACAACCCGTTTTATCTTCCTCAAGCAACTATGCACCCGACTCTCCTAGCAGAGTTGAAATCCCAATAGTCCAATAGCTTGATCGCCAAGGCTTTTAGGTTCTTCATCACATTACCAACTAAGGAAAACGAGTCTCCAACCTATGGTAGCAAAGGGGATTATGGTCCTCATTAATGTCTTTAATAGACACTACCTAGTCTGTTTCAAGTTGGCATATATTGCATGGCAGTTACAATTGGCAAGGGGAAATCATTCTCCAGTATGGGGTGAGCTTATGGCCTGGGCAAATTGAATTCTAAGGTCATATCATAAGAGGAATCAAAGATCCTAAAGAATTTGAGGGCTAGGGTTTGTGAGGTTGATTTAGGGATTTTGCGAGTAACGATCTATGTTAATGTTCCAAGTTCCAACAGATAGTTTAGGTAGCACAAGCTGAATAGAGGAAGGCTTAAAGGAAGCTGACGTGGGCTGAGAGACTTATTTGCAATTTTTAATTAAAATCTAAGACCAAATTATAATTGTCACTAGATAGAACCTAGTTAGAACTATTTATATTTTAACCACTTATCTTTTATATTTTACCACATCTAAGGACACACGGCTACTGATGTAAGTGGTCCTAGGTTTGCTTTGTAAAAAAGGGACATAATCATCTTAGGGATCGTCATTTGACCTAAGAATGGTATCCTACTATGTATATGGAATGGACAAGCAAGAAAAAAACACGTTTTAGCCACCATAGAAGTGTTCTCTCTTTTATTCCTCTTTTTACTACAAGTTCTTCCTCTAGGTGAGTAGAACTTATAGCGTTTAACCCTTCAAGTTTCTCTTGGAGTTCTAATGTGCATCAATTAGTATGAGAGTGGTCAAACTTGGATTAACTTAGAATTGAAGCTTAGTATGAAGATGAGGAACAAGGATGTCGAGAAGCTGATTACCAAAATGGGGGAGAAGATTTCTCCCATCTTTGAACAGAAGATTGAGAAGTTGAGTGAAGATGTTGATGGTATAAAGACTCAGATGGTCAGATCACATGTCGAGAGCTAGAGCCTAGCCTAGAGGAGTGCTTCTAGTGTTAATGAAGCAGCAAAGAAGAAGAAAATTGTAGATTTTAGTTCTTCTACTGTTAGATCTGGGATTGTAGAGGGTAGGACAATCAGATTAGCAGGAGTGGAATTATTGTTGATCCAAGAACAGAGGTAACAACAGAAAATGGTAGATCTGGCTATATCTTTTTCATATTTTGATGGTGAAGATTATAGTAAATGGGAGATGAGATATGATAACTTCTTTGAGATGGAGATGGTAAGCGAGAGAGAGAAGTTGAGGCTAGTAGTGAGGCATCTAGATAGCTTCATCTTGCTATGGTATAAAAGATTTATGAAAGGAAAAGATGTGGTAGGTGATCCATTTGCCAGTTGGGAAGAAGCAATCGTCAAATGTCCTCGGAGAGGGTTCCAGGCTCCGGGCACCGAAGGACAAGAGGCTGTTAGAGGAGAAAGAAGGGGATCCAAGTAGGGATAGAAAATAATGACAAGAAAGTAGTGTTTGTGGACAATGGAAGTGACGGCTAAATATAGATTTTGTACATATCATAAAATATGTGATGAAATTTTCTTTTTTAAGAGAAAAAAGAAACTAATTTTCAAAAATATGGGTTTTAGAATTCTTTGTTATTTTACTTAAAAATCATTTTGAAAAAGTTGACTCTCTTTTGTTTTCATATAAAGAAAAAATAGTACACTACCAAATTCTCATACCTATGCAACAAAAATAAACCAATACCAAAAAATGCCAACCATTTCCGAGTAAGAAATCCCTAAGAAAATATCTCCTATCACACACAAATGGGATATCGTTTCATATCATGATTAGGGGTTTCATATGTTACTGGTATCAGATTGTAAAATGGCCGCCCGTGGTTTTATCGCGGCTTCCTTTGATTTCACGAGACGCAATGGTAATAGAGTAGCTCACACTCTGACAAAGTTCCAAATGGAGGATGAGGTATGCTTTCAATTCTTCTGTTTCCCTCCGCCAATTTTGACAGGTATACTTGAAGAGGAGCGTCATCTAGACAATTGACGATGGGTTTGGTTCACGGATGGTCGGTGTCACTAATTAAGGACTACTTCGTTTGGCATGTCGTTCGGGGTTTTTTGTTTTACTTGGTGTATGCTACTTATGTATTCGGTCAAGCGATCTTTGTTACTTGTTTGGGTTTGGTTGTAATGGGTCAACATGTGACACTTATCCACTGCAGTGTTATTATTAGAGCGTTTCTTCGCGATGCACTCTTTTCCTAGTCCGGGTTTCTCCTGTGGGGGCAAGTTTACCGGATAGGTTTTTGACGAGGCTGGCGGCTGCAACTTCATCCTAGTATGAAGGAAATGTCACTTGTTTTGGGTAGTTTTGGGTTTGGTAGTTGTCATTGTGTTTGCGACTGTTGTCGCTAGTGAGCTTGGCTGTCTTTACGCTTATATGGCTATATCCTCTTTTGATCAATCAATGAAGGTCTTTTTCCCGCAAAAAAAAATTTAATAAAAGTGCATTTACAATAAATATATAATTACTTGGAAGTCGGTCAAATATTTTGCACAAGAATAGAATTTTTCATTTTGTTAAACTATTCAAATATATTTTAGTTTCCGAAAAAAATTATAATTGCTCGGACGTTGGTCAAATATTTTGGACAAGGATAAAATTTTTCATTTTGTTAAACTATTCAAATATATTTTAGTTCCCAAAAAAATATATTTTAGTCAATAATTAAAATTATCATGTAAGCTTGCAACCGCACCTTCAATCAATCCAGAAATGGAGAGGAGGAGGAGGAGGAGGAAGGTGGAGGAGGAGGGCGGAGAAGGAGAGGGGAGGAGGAGGGAGGGGGAAGATGAGGCAAAAGGGAAAATTCAGAGGAAGAGAGAGAGAGGAGGAGGAAGGAAAAAATTCGGAAATGGAGAGGAGGAGGAAGAAGAGGAGGGAAGAGGAGGAAGGTGGAGGAGAGAGGAGGAGGGCGAAGGAGGGGTGGAGGAAGGGGTGGAGGAGGAGGTGGTGGGAAGAGGAGGAGTTTGAAATCCGGAGGAAGAGGAAGGTGGAGGAGGAAGGCGGAGAAGGAGGAAGGTGGAGAAGGAGGGTGGAGGGGGAAGGGAAGAGGAGGAGGAGGAGGAAGGAGAAAGAGGAAGAGGAAGAAGAAGAAGAGACAAAAAGAAAGTGTTTTTTAGACCAAGGGTATTTTTGTCAATACGTGTGATACCTCGTCAGAAAACTATGTTGGTTCTGGTGACAGGGACTAAATAGTATAAATTTTCTAAACTAAGGAGATTTTTTAATCGATTTGCAAATTACAGGAAGATCAACGTTAAATATGCCAAATTAGAGGGGGCAGATGTAATTTACCCTTATTTTAATGTACCCGTGGTGCGACCCTTCAAAAATAATCTCACAATGGGAATCATTTCAGCTTGAACTCTGGCACACTTCTTTAAATGCCAAATCATTTGTTGCATTATTGTCAAAGAATTTATCCAAAGTAAGTAGAGAACTTGAACTTCTATTAGTTGCTAATCTGCATATCAATTGCCTAATCAAATTTACCCTTGGAGATTATCATGCATCCCTTGCTCTACTACTTGCCTTTGCTGTTAGCTTTGTACGTCCTCACGGAGCACTACCTTATACACAAAATCAAAAACCTCCCACCAAAACCCTTCTCGTTGCCAATAATAGGTCATCTCTTGTTCCTCAAGAAACCACTCCACCGGACCCTCTCCAAGCTCTCCGACACCCACGGCCCTTTGATCTATCTCCAGCTTGGGTCGCGGAGGGCGGTCGTCGCCTCCTCTCCGTCCATAGTCGAAGAATGCCTGTCCAAAAATGACGTAATCTTCGCCAACCGTCCCAGCTTTCTCGTCGGCAGGAGTCTTGGGTATAATAACACGTTGGTAAGCCTTTCTCCCTACGGCGATCATTGGAAAAACCTAAGACGGATTTTCACCGCGGAGCTCTTGTCGGGGAGCCGCCTTGCGGCGTTGTCCGGCCTCCGAGCAGATGAGGCTAGGTCTCTGGTCCGCCGGCTCTACCGTGACGGGAACCGGACGGTGGACATGAAGGCCGCATTCTCCGAAGTCTTGCTTAATTCGTTAACGATGATGATTGCTGGGAGAAGGTTCGTGTAATTCAACGAATTTAATACTTTTGAACCTCTGTTTATTTTTGTTGAGTAGCTACCAAGTGATAAATTTTTTAAAAAAATTTGAGTGTTCGAATGTACCAAATAATAATTACGGATCTAGAAGTTTACTGGGACGAAAATACATATCTTCAACCTACCAAAAAACTATATCGTTATTTAAAACAAATAAAATGAGATTATACAATTGATATAATGTGTGAGCTATGTAGCCTTTTAGTGATTCATTTTCAATTAGAGGTACACAAAATATACAGAATTGTCATAATGTATGTAATAGCTCATAAATATTAGGAAATATTTATTATTTTATTATTTTATTATATTATTTATATCAACAACAATTACCCTTTTTTAGGAAGTCGTCTCTAAAAAACTTATAGTTATAATATGAGATGCTAATTATTGCCTTTTATTTTCTTGTATTTTTTTCATAAACTAAATTTGTCCATTTTTTTTAAAAAAGTACCTTTTTCTAGGGATAATTGCACTTTCTGTCTTTAGTTTGCTTAAATTAATGTTTCAGCTCTTTTGTTTTTAAATTGGAAATTTTCACCCATAGTTTACTTAAAGTGTACTATTTAGTTCTTGTTGTCAGAATGGTTAATTTTTCTTGACAAAAAAAAATAGCTGAGATTAGCTATTTATTCTCGGTAATAAAATGTATCTTTTCTCTTATAAAAATCCAAAATCATCGTGAAGAGTGGAGGAATAACCAGAAAAGCTGTGACTCGTGAGTCGTGACTTGCATTTGCATAAAGAAAATTAGGGGCAAAGTAATCGTATTTTCTATCCTCGACAAAACCCATAACAAGGAAACAAACCATAAATCGATGTTGTCACAATTCAACCTAATCGAAGACACCCAAGAACAAATCCCATGGAGCCCCTTGTCATGGGAGGAACGTTTCTTACTTGCTTCATCTTCTTCCCTTTGTGCTACACAATTTTCAATTTTTTAATATGAGGTAAAAAGAAACTAGATATAAATAAAAACTAGAACCCAGTAAGAAGATTTGATTTTGTTAGGCCATTTTCAATTTGCCTCATATCGTCTATTCCTGCTAAGGTCTTCTTCTCTCCCTTTTAATTTTGTAAAAGCTAAAAGATTTTTTAAAAGCCAACCACCTCTCTTCCTCCTCCTTGGTTTCACAAATCATCGTCATTTTGTCTCCTCCGTTGAAATTGAAAGAAAGAGAAATGGCAACCGGCTCCGAGAGGATTAGATCTTGTCTCTTTCATTTTGAGTTTTATTTTTTATATGATCTCGATTCTAGGTTTGGAATATTGTTATCGAAAACTAAATTGGAGTATTAGGCTTGAGTTTGGCACTAAAGATTTTGTTTTGATAGGTAAATAGGTTTATTAATACAAAGAGAACTAAAAATGACAAGAAAAAGTAGTAAACAAAATCACATTTAGAAAGCCCCAAACGTAATTACATTGAATTAGAGTGAGTCTTAAAAAAGTTCTATTTCTTAATTATTAATCTTCTTCAAAATTTTTGACTAAAATAATTATTTTTCGTTTCGAAGATAAATAATATGCTAGAGAAATTTGTTATCTAATTTTGATGATTCCAAATACTCCACATTGTAGTTACAAACAAAATAAATCACACCTTACCTTCTTAGCCCTGCCACCCTCAATCAAACCACTACTAAGTGCCCTATCCATGATCAAAACTACATTGTTCCACACTAAATCGATTAACAAAATAGTTTCAAATAGAGCGAAAAAAAGGGAAAATTCATATCAAACCATCTCCTTTGGAATTCAAATAGAGATGAATCTAACCAACGCGCAGTTGGTGCAATGGTGCCAAGGGCTGCACTTGGAAGGGAGAACTAAGGTTTGATCCCCCGCAATGGCGTTGGAAGAGGTTTAAAACCTTAACCTCGGGACCCCCTCGAACAGGATTAGTCAGCCCAGTTAAAAACTCGATAAACGGGCTGGGCCGGATACCTGCGTATTCAACAACAACAAAAAATAGAGATGAATCTCACTAAAAACGAATAACAAATTATTGAACATTTTCTCTTCAAAGACTAACTACTCTTTCAAAGTGAAGATTCCAAGACCAAACACCATTAGACCAGAAACTAAAAGATGGTTCTAAAGATGATTCTATTTTTTGGTTGATATTTTATTTTTGGATTTTATAAACAGAGAAAAATATATTTTATTACTGAATGCCTATTATCTCATATAAACTATTTACGATTTCGATTCTAGAGATTAAATACTACAATTAAAATTAATTTGGGAGTTAAAATTTTCATTTTAAAATTAGAGAAATTGAAACAATGATTTAAACAACTTAGATTGAGCTGATGACAACTATCCCTTATTCTATCTCATCGTGACTTGTGAATACAAAGAACATATACTAATCCTACATGTAGATAGTCAAGTAGTAACCACTAACACAACGCAATGCGTACCTGACTCTCTCGAGATTGTAGTCGTAAGTATGCACCTGAGAACTAATTGAAGTCACAAATACGATACCATTTTAGTAGGGGGATCGAATCATATGCCTCAGCCCTCAGGGTAAGGTTTGAGGAACCTCGGCCGTGGGCTGCTCTTCGTTTCGAACCCATATCTCTAAAATAAAATTTTGCAATTGGCTCATTTATGCTGTAACAATAAATTTAGGAAAAATTACCCTCAGGTCCCTGGTCTTTACCGAAATCTCCTATTGGGTCCCTCCTGTTACATAAATGATTAACCCGTCCCTGTTTTATTCAAAAATGTTTGTCTCGGGTCCCTACCGACCAAATTGGACTTTTTTTTAATTTTTTGTTGTGTAAATGACTATTTTATCTTTCATAAAACGACAAAAATATGATGAAATTTGTCGTTTTGTGAAGGATAAATAGTCATTTCACATGAAAAAAAATTTTAAAAAGTCTGATTTGGTCGGTGGGGACCCAAGACAAACATTTTTGAATAAAACAAGGACTTAATACTCATTTATGACAAAGGAGGGACCCAATAGGAGAATAATGTAAAGACCAAGGACCTAAGGGTAATTTACCCATAAATTTATGGAATTGTGAACGGGATATAATAATGATAGGTATTATGGGGAGAACATTACACACAACGAGGAAGCGAAGAAGTTTCAGAAGGCCCAAGAAGAGACCGTACGGCTGGCCGGAGTGACCAACTTCGGGGACTACTTCCCGTGGGTTAGGCCCAAGAGGTCGCTGGTGGAGCGCTTGGCCAAGTGTGCAAGAACACGAGACGAGTTCGCGAATATGTTGTTAGAAAACCAGCAAAAAAGGAAGGCCGAGAACGACGACAACTCGATAATTCGGTTTCTGCTTTCCATGGCGGAGACAGAACCCCAATATTATACCGATGAGATCATCAAGGGCATCTTACTAGTAAGACAACTCTTTTTAATTATCTTGTTTCATTATTTCAAAAAATTCAGCGTGTTAGCATTAGAATATTCATATTTAACTCAAATCTTTAAGGCAATAATTAGGTGAATTATTCACACTTATAAATTTGTCCAACTCAAAATCTTAAGATAATAGATTGGTGGATCATCCACAATTATAAACTTGTCTAACTCATTTGTGTAAGAATTATCTATTAATTATACATAATTCTATTAAGGTGGCTCTCACATAATGGAACTATATGATTGATAACTCTTAAATTTAAGAGTTCTCTTATAACTCTGGTTATTAGTTTAATCTCAATCGTCCATTAGAAACTTGATGGATGCACCAGATTTAATTTAGGTACATAACTAAGTCATCTCTCTAGTTATAAATAGATGTTAATGCTATCCATCGTTAGACATCATAAAACGATAGGAAAGCGAGATAAATCTAATCTATAGAAATGATGACATTTTACTCTACATCAACCAATCTAGGTACGCTTTCGCATATCGATTATTATTTATTGTAAAAAGATTTAAAATTTGTTCTTTGTCCTCTCAAACGGAGCTTACTCAGCTAAAATTTGCATAGGCTTCATTGCCTCTCGTGCTTTGAAATGGGTTCATGTGTGCACAACGAGCCATGGACTCAACCTTTCTAATATCATGTTAAAATATCCATATTCACTCCAACATTTTAAGATAGTGAATAGGTAGATCATCTACACTTATAAAATTTCATAAATAACTTGTTTTTTTATTATAAGATATTCTCTCCGAAACTTAGGTGATTCCATCGATCATACCGTCATCCACGCAAAGTCGCATAGTTATATTCCAAAACTCGGGGGTGATTAACTTGTTGAACCATATGTTCAAACAGTGAGACCAACCAATCTTTACACATTTTTTCAAAATGATTTTTTGAATTTTAGATTAAAAATGATTAATTTCATATTTTGGTATATTTAAAATAGAGAATATTTAAAATACATTGATATTTTAATATTAAATATATATATATATATGTATGTAACATTTGAAATTAAAGTTGCAGCTTAACCGATGGTATAATAAGTCAAATTACCAAAGAAAAGAAATCAAGATCTATTTTCGGGCCATATAAAAACATATTCTAATCATGATAACACATAATTGTTCTCACAAAAAACCACAAAATATTTGTAAAATAATATTTACATTAGATATACATGATTACATAATATTACTGAAGAACTTGATAAGTAACTAATAACTAATTATGAGTTAATTACAACTCTAATCAATAAATAGATTCATCGATTATAAAGAATACATATTTGATGTGGCCAATTTGACCGAGAATCGTGTAATAAAGTACCGCCACTCATTGTTTACGACCGCAAAACAATTGGATTTTGTAAATAATTTTGATGAATTTAATTGCCTTGCAAATCTGAGAACTAACTAGGATTGATACAAAATTTGTCATTATATTTTGTTGATAGATATCAAGAATACACCAATTAATCACCAAATTTATCCTCCTTTTCATAGGGACGTCTAGGATCACTCAACTCATCATTTATGATAAGTAAGTTTTCACATTGCAAAATTGCATTGCTTGGTGGCATTCCCTTTTTGAAGGATACTAGGCCCTTCATTTTGCCCTCTCTTTAATGGGCTCAAAACTATTTTTGCACAATAAAGAGGTTCAAATAGATTTTAATATAATACCTCTTACTCATACATTATTAATCATAATCAACATTATTTTTTATTATGTTTTGTAAAAAAATTTACGACCATCATACATCAAATGTACGTAAATAAATTCAAGAGCAGACATACTAGCCACTTGAATGACATCAATTTGACATCGTTATTATGTAAAGTATATTTTAACCAAGATGTCATCTCATATTCTATTATTTTCATATGTGATTTCAAACAATTCATTCATGTTCACTGTTGTATTACTCTTAACACGATAGGTACACTAGTGAACCACGAAGTTCTAGAAATTTGATTGATGAAGAATCTTTTCATTGAACGATACTTCTTTCATTATGGTCCACCATATTTTTTAGTCAGTTTTGTGAGATCAAATCATTAATTATGATATTTTCATAGATTTTACAAGCTACGAGATCAAAATCTTATTTTAAAATATATTAATGATCTTAAAGTTAGAGTACCAAAATTCATATTTTTTTTGGAATTTGTCTCACGCCATGAAAATAGAAATTTTCAATCCATTAGTTGACAAAGTAAATATGGTACTAAAACATCATCCCATTAAAGAGCAAATGTTCTTTATAAACAATGTCATACTAAAACATCAACCTTGATATTTTTCAACAATTGGCTTTAGTTTACTTAAAATTGCTCTACAATATCAAGACAAATTAATGATATGCTCTATTTATTTTTTCAACAATTGACTTATTTCTTGTGTTAAGCAAGACGGCGTTCATATTTTAGAAGAGGCACTCAATGTAATGATGTTATAATATATCTCATCTCAATAAGGAATCTACTTGTTGGCTCTCACTGAACTAAATCATCGTGTAAGTAGATTATTTTTCTATCTTACATGCTTTAGTAAATATCTCTCAAAATAACATTCACACATTAATCTTTAGCAAAAGCTATCGATGCTTAATTATCAAAAAGTAAACTCATTATTTCTTCTCAGACGATTAGGGATAAATGGTTTGTACTTCTTTTATTTTATTACGTATTATATAGTTTCTGCAGAAGCAACGTGCTCAGCTTCCAGTGTTGATAGGTTAACATTGTTTTTTTTCTTGTTACTCCACAAAATAGCGCCCTTATCAACTATGAGACATATCATGATATGGATTTGTTCTCGTCGTTATCACCATCCCAATCTGCATCGGTATAATCAATTAATATTAGGTCAAAACCTTGATAACCTAGTGAGTATTTAGTAGTTGTATGTAAGTATTTCATAATTTTATTGACTACTTTTTTATGTGCTTGGCGTGGATTAGACTAATATTTGTTAGTTATTCCAACAACATAGCAAATGTCTGTACAATCTATGACATTAGTTAGTATAAGGGATTTTCATCATATTCCTTTTTGTTGAGCTATTTTAGGACACATATCTTTATTGAGATTATGATCTTTAACAATCAAGACATAATTGAGATTGCTATCATTATAATTGAATTACTCTATGACTTTGTGGATATATGACTCTTATAAAAAAGATAATAACTTTTTTGACCGATCTCTTATAAACTTAACTCCAAGAATATAATAAGGATTACCCATATCTTTCATTTCCAAGTTAGACAAAAATCAAGCTTTGAGCTCATTAAGATATGCCATGATATTTCCATTTATCAGTATTTCATCTACATATACTGTAATAATGATAAAATTTTATCTAAATATTTCAATTAGAGGCAACGGTCTTTGTCTATCATGCTAAACTTATGAAACATGATCGTATTATGAAAAACATATACCATAGTTTAAAAAATTATTATTAAAGGCCATAAATTGATCTCTTCAAGTTGGAAACTTTATGTCTGCTACTTTTTTTCAATATAGTCCTCTAGCTGAACCATATAGATTCTTTCATCCAAATTTTTGTTGAGAAAAACAATCTTTACATCCTTTTTATGTAGCTCAAGGTTTAAATTTACCATCGTAGCTAAAATTATCTTAATGGACCTGAATCTTAAAACAGGTGCAAAAGTCTTACTATAGTCAATTCCTTGTTATTTTTGAATTGTTAGGAAACTAAGCAAATTTATACCTTTTAATACTACCATCTTCTTTATACTTTATATTGAGAATCTATTTGTTCACAATTGCTCTACATTAGTTAGGTTGATCAACAAGTTCTCAAACTAATTTTTTCTTCATAAAAGCCATCTCTTCTTTTATTGCATTATCATGATAGAGCATTAAAAATCTTCTTAGGTCCATCCTTATCTTGTAAGATTTCCAAAAGATTCTTATTGAATTATTATTACTTTTAATGATACCAAAAATAAATTAGTCCACCTTCAACCTCACATTATTGACATGGAATACTAGTTCTTTTAGTTCTACGATTTTTTTAGTTTTGATAAACATCTTTAATATATTCATCAAAACCCATAATAGTACTCCCAGTAAAAGGATAATCCATACCCGCTAGAATTTGGGATTGTAATTTTAGTAAGATGGTGATCATTAAGATCATGAAGTACCAGATTAGTTGGAGATCATAAATCATGAATTTTCTCTTCCATAATTCTTCCACTTAGTTGGAGTGATTTAGATGATTAATGCTCATCAATTTTTTACAATGTAAAAGATCACTACTTATGTCTCCCGATTTCGGAAAATAATTTTCTAAAAATATTACATCTCAAGATTTAAATTTTTTCACTCGTCCATTTTTTAGTTCACACACGAAAAGGTAACATTTTTTTACCTCTTGATCCTAATTTACCATAAGCATTTAAGTTAGAATAGACATAAAATGCACACCTCTATTACCTTAAGTGGCTCATATCAGACTTCTGACTTATCTATATTTTGGACTTATCTATATTTTGGAAGAGGTGATAGTGATAGATTTAGAGAAAATGCGGTTTAAAATGTTTACACCTATAAGGATGAATCTTTATAAATTAATATAGGTAGATTTATCTCTTCCATCATAGATCCTATCATATTTAATAAATTCATTCTTTCTTTTTGCTACCTCATTTTGTTGAGGTGTAATACGAATGGATAATTTATATTCAATTCTTTTTACTTGACATAAAGTATGAAATTCATCAAAAGATATTCATGATCATCATAAGTTCATAAGGTCTTAGTCTTTCGATCATGTTAATTTTGAATGAAGTTGATAAAAATCTTAAAAGAACTAGATACTTCAAGTTTTTGAAAAATCAAGTAAAGACTTGACCATACTTACAATATTCATTTATAAATGTGATGAAGTAATATGCTTCATATTTTGTTCTAACATTCATTAGACCATAAACGTTAGAATGGATTAGTTGTAAAGAAAATTGGCTCTAGTTCATTTACCAAATAATTTCCTAATCAATTTTTCTTTTAGACAATATTTCTAAGTATGTAATATAGCATTTTCTTTATTATCTAATAGTCCTGCCTTAGATAGATAATTCATGCAATATTGACCAATATTGCCCAATCTAAAATGCCACTCGTTCACATCATTTTGAGATGTTTTCAAATTAGTGACTAAAAATATTAGAATTTGACACTTGATCAATATCTATGATTAAGAATCATCTTATTTATAATTAGATTAATAAAAGATATATTCTAAATACAACTATACAAAGCTATCATCAAATAGCCATTGAAAATTAAAAGCCATCAAAGTTAAATTAAAAATTAAGTTTTGATAAATTTATGGATCTAACAACATCATGTAAAAATAGTGTATGTCCTTTATGTACGTTTAATCTATATGTATCTATACCCTTGACAACTACTTGTGTATTATTAAATAAATATTTTGCTCTAACTAGAAGCCATCAGAATTTAGTAAAAGCACCACGGTCTTTTTGTTACATGGTTTGTACATCCTAAATCAATCATCTAAATTAGATGAGTAAAGTTTAAAGAGTAATAATAGATACACACAATTCTTTCACACAAGAGTAAACATTATGTAGCTTCTTTTCTTTAGTGCAATCTTTAACGAATTGATATTTTCTATGATAGTTGTAACATTTAACTTTCTTAATAATCAATTTTTTGTTCTTCTTACTCTCAATATTTTTCTCACTAGTTGTTCTTTTTTGTTCTTCTTATAAAAGTATCCTTAGCTGTAGTAACAACATATCATACGTCTACTTCATAATTCTATTAATAGATTGGGGATCATTTTCTCCAAAAGTCTATTATTTTGCAAATAAAGGATTAGACCCACTAGTGCAACCATGTGGGAATAGTCTTCAAGTTCTAAATAAATTTATCATTTTCTTGATCCTATGTGTGCTCAAGAGATCACAAAATATATAAGGTCAATGCTTTTTATGATCATATTCCCCAGCCCACATGCAATCTTACATTTGTGGGTGAACACTACAAGTATGTTCCATGAGAACATACATGTAATCCTTTTATTATCGGTTAGGAATACAACACTTAAGTATGTTTTCTCATATTTCACATGTGCAAAAATTTTGGTACATAACTAATTTGTATTTCATCATTGTTAGTCTATAACATACGTAGTTCTCTTTTGGGTCATTACACATATTTACCCAATGATCAAAAATATATAATTTTTAATCAAAAGACGACCACATTATTCAAGGATCCACTCTTTCTTAAAGGTTACTAAATGTTTTATTAAATATATTTTAGAACTCATTCTAAAATATATTCAAGTTTTTAAAATTATAATAATATTTTCAAAAACATAACCAAAATATAATCGACAATTCTTTATACATTGTAACTGAATAAAAATATATTTTATCGATTTAAAAGAGAAGGTCCTTCCAAAAATTCCATTTTGTCTCGAGTCAAAGTAACCAAAACTCAAGTTCAGCTTTACCAAAAAACCAAGCCTATCCATCCATTTTCCAATTTTTGGCCTTGATAAAATCATAAAATTATAATTTTCCCCTCTGAAATTTTACCTCCTCACTCTCCTTTCTTCTTGAGCTCAACATCAAGGTTTCTCCAATTTCGCAACAACCATCACGCCTTAATTCCAAAGACCCAACAAGTGTGACCAGTCAAGATTGATTTATTGTGGTCTCACAAGCTCTTTAGAGGACTTTCATGCCTCATCGTGACTCTATTCTCTATCATCATCATCTTCTCCATTTCATTGTCTTAAATTTTTGAACTTTTGTTCTCCCTCCAACAACAAACAAAAGCACAATAAGAGAATGCTGAGGGTATTTTTGGTGGTTGATTTTGATCATTTTTAGGTACCAAAAATACCAGAGTTAGCTGGATTAAGTGGAATGTGGATTTTGGTAAAAATCACCCGATTTAGGGTTCCTCTTCAATTTGTGAATTGGTAAACTATAACTTATCTCAAAATATTTACGCATTTGCACATGACATAATATATGCCACATCATTCTAAAAAATTTAGTTCAGTACCAAAATTTTTGCGCATGCACAAAAAAAGTCAATCCTTTAATAAGCATTGAAACCACAATTTCAATTTAGTTCCGTAGGTTTAGATTTCTAAAGGATAACAGTTTGCAATTTTTACAAAAATTGCTATGAAACTTGATTTTTGAATAAAAAAAGAAAATAACAACTAGAAAATATCTAAACATGCTCTCATACTAATTGAAAGATTTGATAAGTTATTAACAATTAAGTATTAGTTAATCACAAATATAATAAACAAATAAATTCATCAATTATAAATAACACTTACTTGTAGCGAGTTTGATCGGAGATCGGGTAACAAGGTATTATCACTGTCATTTATGATCATAAAATGATTATTTGTAAACAATTTCTACGAGCTTAATCATGTTGCAAAATCTTAAAACGAGCTAGGACTAATACAAAAAAATTTCTTGTGTTTGTGGATAGATATCAAGGGTATACCTATTAATCATCAAACTTATCCTCCCTTTTATAGGGAGGTCTAAGGGTAGATAACTCACCATTTGTGGTGAGTAAGATGCCATATGGCATAGCTACATTGTAGCTTTGTTTGGTGGCCTTCCAAGTGGCATCTTGATTAAAAGGTTGTTACATCTTATATTTTAGGCTTCTCTTGATAGTCCCAAACCTATATTTTTATAATAAAAAGACCAAAATGTTGTTTGTGCATGGAAATTGAGGTGGAGTTAGTGTACGCCAACACTCTTACGCACGCAAAGGGAGTCAAAAGCTTGTACTAGCAAATGCTAGCTTGTATGCATTTGTCAAGTTCTCTCAGCTGACTTTTATAATTTAGTTTTGGCTCTTGTTTTGACTTCTAATTTGACCTTGATAGATTTTCTTGAATCCTAAGTATGTTGTCTATCATATAAAGAAATGTTTCTTAGGGTAGTGTATAGTTTTATGGCTTGTATCTCTTAATAAAAGTTTTCCTTGCTCACTATGGACATAGATTTTAGGCCAAACCATACTATATATTGTGTTCATGTTATTTGTGCAATCTTATTCTTGTGTTGGTGAATTTTTTGACATTTAGTATAAAAACATTTAGTAGAAGATGTTGACAGCATAAAGTTTACTCTTATGAAGTTTGATGGCTTATCAAATTTTGGGTTATGACAAAGACATGTCAAGGATCTCTTCAAACAATAAGGGATGATCATCATGCTATTAGAAAAAAAAACTCAAGAAGATGGAGGATTAAGAGTAGAAAGTGATGAAGGTCAAGACATTAGGGATAATTTTTTTATGCTTGGCAAACAACATGTGTACCATGTGATGGATGAGGAGTTATCATCCAAGGTATGAAAAAAATTAGAGGTAAGATATATATCTAAATCTTTGTCAAACAAGCTTGACTTAAGAAATACTTGTGCATGGTCAAGACGAAGAAGGGCCCAAATTTAAGCCTTTAATGTCTTAGTCAACTTGTAAGCAATTTAAGAAAGGTTGATTGTAAAGTTCAAAGAAGAAGACAAGATATTATTATTCTTTAATTTCTTATGGGGTGTTCATAAGAATTTGGTTATGACCCTAACTTGGAGGAAGGAGTTCCTAGCGTTGGAGGGTGCTCTCTTAGAATTTCATCAAATATGGAAAACTAGAGGTTAACAAATAGAAGTGCTAGTTATGATGGGTAACTATGGTGACTGAGGAGCAAAACCTAGAAGAGGATCTAGGATGGAGTCAAGGAGGTTCAAAGAAAATTATTTCTAGTGCAAACAAAAAGAACAAGTAAAGAATGATTATCCAAGAGAACTCGACACCACACGGGAGGATCAGCATCCATGAATGTCATCTCTTATTTACATATGTCAGATGGTGATTATCTTTCTATTTTATTAGGTCCAAAGTATTTGGATTCCTGGATTTTGGCTAGCGCTCATTCCTTTCACATGATACTCAAGATAAGGTGATTCGATAGTTACAAGCTCATTGATTCAAGTATGGTGACTATGAGTGATGATTTTTTCTTATAATCACCAGCATAGGTAATATCTAAATCGAGATATGGGATAGTGTTTTGGTAAAGTTGTGTAGAATTAAGCATGTTCTAAAGTTGGAGAGAAATTTGATCTCACTAAGAGCTTTGGATTATAATGGGTATGGCTATAAATTTATAAGCAGTCTAACCTAGGTGGAGAAGGATGTTATGATGGTGATGAAGGATGAAAGAGATGTTAAAAGTACTTATAAATCAATGAAGGACACTATTGTAGGTAGATTCACATTCTTATATTCTGATAGAGAGGAGAAGAGTTAAATTCATGTGAGGTTAGTTCACATAAAAAACAAAAGGCATGAAATCAATAGTTTGAGTAGAGTTGGAACTTGTGGTGATATGTATAGCAAGTTATGATTATTTTTATAAAGGCATGATTGATAAGGAGTCATGATTGTCTCAGAAAAATATGGTTAGATGGGACCACTATAATTGTCTAAAGAGTTATGCATGTCAAAGTTATTGGATAGGTTTGACATTGGTCAGCAAAGCTATTAGTGATCACAAGAGAATCGGGCATTTTATTTAAGACTGAACAATAGAGTTTGAAGCATGAGAGTTCTATTAGGTAGAACAAAAGGTTGTCTATTGTATGCTATAGCAAGTAGCATTGGTTTAAGGCAAAATGGTCCAAGAAATAAGTAGTTCAAGATTGTGGAGCTACAGGCTGATCGAATAATAGAGAGCACGTCTATTGATCGCAAGGTTATCTTTGTAGGTGGACTCGCTAGTTGTGGTTCAATGGAGATTTGAGAAAATAAACCAAGCAAGCTCAAAAACTCAAGCTTGGGGCTGGATCGAAATGATAGAAGAATAGGTGCTGAGAAAATTGGAAGACTCAATAAAGTTGGCATATTTTCAAAAGATATCATGGTTCTTTGTAAGATGGTACTTTGTCGAGGTGGAGTTGGTTGAATATTGGGTAGAGCTTCATAGCTCTTCGCAAATGATAATTTTACGTCAAGGTGGAGATTAATGAGCGTGGCATGAAAATATGGGTGGAAGAACAATAAATTTATTGAAAATATATGTTAGAATGTCAAAAATCACCTAAAGACGGAAAACAAAGAGAAGGTACGTAGATCAGACTTAGTAGATAAGAAAAGAATTTGTAGAAGAGTAAAAAATTTATTAAAAATATATAAGGATAGGACATGAAAACCTAAATTGTTCTCGGTCCCAGATATGAAAACTTAAACTGTCTAAAACTTTCAAATTGATTCTGAACTTTTTCTATGCCAAATTTCGATAAGTGATAAGCTACAAAGTTATAAATTTATCTCTTATCTTTATGTAGCTTTTAAAATTGTTCCAATCCAATATTTGAACAATTAGTTATAGAATTTTTACTAAAATTGGTAAAAAAATCTACGAATTAATTTTCATCTATAATAGGATGGAATAGAAATTTAGAAAGATTAAATTATAAGTTTAATCATCCCTGCTTGTAGTCATCGCTACCTTATTTTTCTTTAGTTTCGAAACATGCCACAGATCATTCGTCCATTTCTCATCTCCTCCTTTTCCGGTAAATGAATTGTGGGTGCAGACTGCCTTGACCGGCGGGACAGATCCTACGATCAACACCATGGAATGGGCCATGTCGCTTTTGGCCAACCATCCCGAAGCTCTCAAAAAGGCTCGACAATAAATTGACGACAGCATCGGACACGACCGTCTGTTCAAAGAAACAGACCTCTCCAACCTGCCGTACCTCCGGGCAATACTCCGTGAGACGCTAAGACTCTACCCAGTCCTTCCGCTTCTAGTCCCCCACGAGTCTTCCGAGGAATGCGTCGTTGGAGGCTACACGATCCCACCTGGGACTATGTTGTTTGTCAACCTGTGGGCCATGCAAAACGACCCGAAGCACTGGACCGACTCGTCGAAGTTCAAGCCAGAGAGGTTCGAAGGGAAGGGGGACGGGGTACGAGATGGGTTCAGGCTGCTGCCATTTGGGACTGGGAGGAGAAGTTGTCCAGGGGAAGGGCTGGCTTTGAAGGTAGTGGGGTTGGCCCTGGGGTCGCTGGTCCAGTGTTTTGAGTGGGAGAGGGTGGGTATTGGAATGGAGGACATGGCACAAGGGTCTGGAATCAACATGCCCAAGCTTCAACCTTTGAAACTTGTATGTCGGCCCCGCCCCAACATGGTAAAGCTTCTTTCCCAGCTTTGAACTGGAGTGTAGATGTTGTGGTATTTTGACATAAGAACTAAAACTTGTTTAAACATGTTATCCTATTTAGTTGGGCTGAACTTGTTAAAGGCCAAGCCATTAGTTTGTCAAGGGTTGTGTTTGTTAGTCTTCTACACCTCAAAGATTTCATCAAAATCATCATGACAAATATGTATGTTCTTCATCAACTAATTAAATTAACTACTGTACTATATTTTTTTTATTGTACTCTTATGTGAAAATACAAATTTTAAAAAATCTTAATGAGTTTCCAAATACTGAAATATTTGATCCGAATTAAAAAATTGTATAATTAAAATGAAAATTATATTATATATTAGATAAAATGATTAGTTTTAATTGAGTTAAACTTGGTGAAGACAATTAAAAAAAAAACAGGGCAATATGGCCAAACAATATCACAAATTATTTAATCTTTTAACAAAATTTGTCTTATCACTGAAATAAATGGAACAAACTATCAATTATGTGCAGGTCCTTTCCCGCGTCAAAACATGGACAAAAATCTTTGTATATGGGCAGATTTGAGAACATTTGCCCACCGGAAACATCTTATTTCATGTCGAGCAGTTGATCTGCATTTGGCGATGAGCCAATGACAAAAGTATTGAATAGTTCTAATGACTGAAATGGTTGGGGGAGATTGGTGAAGAACATGACTCTCAAGGAGTTATTATTTTGCTTACTGTATTCAAAACATTTTACTTTTTTTAAACATCATTGTTCTCCTTAATTAATCATGACGTTTTATTTGAATTTAAGTAAAATTTTATATATTTCTAATAAAACTACAATGAATAATAGCATTGGGATCTATAAATATAATACATCTAGCTAAAAAATTCTCTTGTTGCAACTAATTGCCTATGACCTAATGTCAATATTGTTGCCTTACTTTTGAAGTACATCTTCCCCTGGGTGCGAACACTCCATGACCATAAAATTATCACCTTATGAGTTTACTCGTGATGATTTTTTCGAACTCTCTATTTCTTTTAACCTGTAAATATTTTGAGAGATGGTATGAAAAGCTTACTAAAGATTCATGTTTTTTTTAAGTAAGGTATATTAATCACGAAGAAATTGAGTTACAGAGATTCAGAAAAGAGGGTCCAAAGAAACAACTACTCGGCCTCGTCAAAAAATCCTACTAGGGTAAAACCCAGAGGAAAAAAACTAAGATAGGGAAAAAGAGCATGGAGAAGAGTTGAAGTAACACCTCGCTTCCGAAGTACCATAAAAAAATACATCAAAGGGGAGGAATCCTGTGAAGGAACCCAAGCCCAAAACAAACCTATACAAGAAAAAAACTAAAATCCCGTCTCAAGAGAGACGTCTCACATACACTCTTATTAATCCTTAGAACAAGCAGCTAACGCCAAGAGGGCATCTCGATGAGCCATAAAACTACACAAACCCGACCAACAAATCCACTCAGAGAAAATTCTATGAACCATGATAAACAAACGTTGCGAACTTACAGCTTGATGGTCAAAGATGAACTTATTCCTTTGAATCCAGGCACACCAACAAATGGCTGCAAAAAGAGTATACCTGTAAGAACCATAGAACCTATTAGGATATTAGTAATAATTGTGGGTAGTATTTTATAATTTGTAATGTCCTGATTTGTAATTTACCATTAACTTAGGATTTAGATAACTTGATGCCTATATAAAGGAAACCTGGGGGAAGGGGAAAAACCTAAACCTAATTACGTTTCCTCTTCTTTGAGGATGGAAGAGCCAATTCGTGTACAATCGAGGAGGGGCTACTGATGCAAAAGAAAGCTGAACATGAGAGAATATTCGTGATTGAGATTAATAAGTAAGAGAGTACCAGATCAGGGTAAGTCGGTTCAGTCTTAATTGTTCACGTATTGTCCATATTATTTTGATATACTGATTTTTGTTAAACTCGTGCTCGGTATGAATTTACATATATTAATGATTTCCAGGATTCCCTATCTCTGAGATTGGGTAAATCAATTAAGTTGTCGGCTCCTTAGTTTATTATATGTAACTAATTAAGTTGTCGGCTCCTTAGTTTATTGTTAATAATTTATTGTCTTTTGTGTTAGGGATAGTAAACTGAAGAACAACCATAGTAGATTAATATATTCATGTTCACGTAATTGGTATTCTTATACGCACTCATGCCTTATAATTGTAACGAATATGGTGAAGGGATCATGGATCTTAAATCCGTATTTGGCACTATGATCACACATGTATATAAAACGATTTCACGGTATTGCGTATATAAGTAAATTACAGATTATTGAATATTATAATGATACCATGACTTGTGTATGGTCAAGCGATTACTTGTAAGTGAATTTTGTCTGTCTTGTGCATTTTCTGAGTTCGGATTGTGATTATGAACTTTTCGTGATTTGTGATTGTGAATTTGTATTACTGAATTCTGGATCGCTGAATTGGGTTATAGGTTGCTAAACGTAAACCTGTACATGAATATAGTATATAAGTTAAAGTGAATTCCGAGAACATTATTTGGTTTTCGGTGATTAAATTGATTTCCTTGAGTTAAGAATTGGGTTATAGTTTGCTGAACGTAAGCATGTGCTTGAATATAATAATGATATTTGATCTTGGTGCGGCAATATTGAATGCCGAGAACAATATTGAATGCCAAACGATATTGGTTTTCTACGGAATTCATTAATTTATAGATTATGAACTTGAGCTTGATGCGGTAAAGTTTAAGGCATAGTTAAGTCGAACTTCTTAGCGTGATTGATGCGTGCCATGTTCGTATGTATTTTATACGTTGTTTGGATATGATTTCGTAGTTGTTAAATGTAAGTGAATTCTATCCATCTTATGCAATTATACGTGATTCTGGATTATTGTGTTGGTATGGGTGAATTCGGATTTTGGACATGATTAAGTTTTTGGATTTGTGATTGTGGACTGTTGGGTATTTGATTGTTGAATGTTGATTGGTGGTTTCGTATTGAAATCAGATTGTTGTTTATTGATTCGGATTTGTATTGGTGGTTTCGTATTGGTTTCAGATTGTTGTTTGTTGATTCAGAGTTGTTGGAATTGAGGTCAGGGTGTTGACTTTCGAATGTGTATTGGATATGATTGATGTGAATGATAACATGCGGGATTGTCCCATACCTATTGGGCCCTGTAGTTCACACATATCGCTTAAGGGGCTACCGGGTAACCCGAGGTATGTGTGATCAAATGGACAGGGAGTATGTGGACTATCTGGACTCGTGGAGGGAATACCTTTCCGTCTATTGGGCCTGCCTTGCAGGAACGGATACCTTTCTGTCTATTGGGCCTGCTTGGCAGGAACGGTAGGTATTTATCTGTGCCCCACGAGGTATCCCGACATGAGTGTAAGGACTCCGGAGCTCCGTATTGTGATTGTAATGTGATCATTATTGTGATCGTTAATGTGATCGTCATTGTGATCGTGATTGTGATTGTGATTGCTATTGTGTACGTTAAGAATGCTAAGTTGTGTTTCTATTGTAATTGTTATTGGTCGAGATATGCTTTTGTGAATTTTTGAATTTGCCAAGTTCGAATTAGTGATATATATTTTATGTGAGTGATGTTGATTGTAAAGTTTATTGCATATGACTTGATTTGAGATTATGTATATGATTTGATATGAAGTGTGTGATATGATTTGTTGTATAAGTTGTGTGTATACCGACTTACTGAGATGCGTATCCTCATTAATATGCGCTGCTGTCTCAGATAATTTGGAAGCGGATTGGGAGTCAGAATTAGACACGAGGACATGCATTGTATGCCATTTAATTTCTTGAAGATTATTTTAACTGCATGAGACCATCATATTCTTTGGGTTTAAAACTGGATTGAAATTTAAGAATTGAAGTGGCCTTACGGAGAGTCTTACTCCGTGGCAGTTGACATGCCTAATTTTCGGGGCGTGACAATACCAAAGACCTCGGATACTTGGGGACGATACAAACCCCATCTAATTATCTGCAGAACCTCCAATACACTAATTGTATCCAAGAACATTCACAAATTTATACCAAACCTTAGCAACCCAATAGCATGACAGATTTTGTAGCAATGCGAGGCAGATTCTGTAGCAGAATTGCAAATCGCACAAATTGACATATTAACTATGAATAGTCTTACAAATTAAGCTACTTTCTTTGTTCACTATAAGTTAGTTTTCGTACGGATTAAAAATAAGGGCAAATTACCCTCAGGTCCCTGGTCTTTACATTATTCTCCTATTGGGTCCCTCCTTTGTCAGAAATGAGTATTAAGTCCCTGTTTTATTCAAAAATCTTTGTCTCGGGTCCCCACCGACCAAATCGGACATTTTTTATTTTTTGTCATGTGAAATGACTATTTTACCCTTCACAAAACGACAAAATTTCATCATATTTTTATCATTTTTTGAAGGATAAAATAGCCATTTTACATGACAAAAAATTAAAAAAAAGTCTGATTTGGTCGGTGGGGACCCGAGACAAACATTTTTGAATAAAACAGGGACGGATTAATCATTTATATAACAGGAGGGACCCAATAGGAGATTTCGGTAAAGACCAGGGACTACAGGGTAATTTGCCCTAAAAATAATCGTGCATGTTCTTTTTCATTGGGTCAAATTTTACTTTGTTCTCTGGCGATAAGGAAAAATGTACTCAATCTCCAGCAGCAGCATCATAGGGAAGCAAATCGTACTTGTAATATTCCGGAAATTTGTGGCTCACAAGTCACCGCCACCGAACTTAGTCGTACTTTTTGAAAGTTCCATTCTATACTTTGACTGATTTGTACACCACTATCTTGTTCTTTTAAAATTATGTCCGATCACACAGATTTCTCTAATTGACATATCATTATTTGAATAATTTTTGTCTAGTCAAATATTTGTTAACACCATGTAGTAAGTATAGGTGTGCAGAACAATAAAACCACAAGGTATTAAAACAAATTTTTTTATTTTTTTTCAAGTTTCCTAATTAATCTGCTTGAAGACGATAGCCATTCTTCTCCGAATAGCATCCCAAGGGTCCTGAAAGCTGCCTTGCTCAGAAGAGGAAATAACTATCACCGAATACTAGTGAACGCGTATTTTTGAAACCAAATAATTAACAAGCACCGGCAAAAGATGATAGCCATTCTTCTCCGAATAGCATCCGAAGAGAAAATGGCTATTGTAAGGAAATTCCATAGTGGATTATATATTCGTTAATCAATTATATTAGCTACTTGATTCGATAAGGATTATGAGGTGATCTATATTTAGAAAATTTGTGATTGTTGGAATACTCGTGATTATTCGGATGTTCTTAAATATACGGCTTCTAACATGAATATGGATTTAATGAGCAGTTTCGGATGTAGGCCGATATAAAGGATTATGGAAATTCGATTAGGTTAATATATAAAATCTCCCAAGTTATAGTCCCTAATACACAAAATCAATCATGTTTTCTTCTTCCCATCAGGAAGACGAACGGTTGTGTTGAGATATAAAGAGATTTAGTTGAGAAAAATCACAAACTACCATGTTCATGCATGATCTATTGTTCTCGATCATTGTATAGATTCTGTTAGCGATGGATTCAGGTATTTATATGAATCTTGAACTATTCAACATAATTGATGATATTGACTTAGTGGATATGAATTGTATGTAACAAGCGGTATCAAGGCAATCATCTTTTGTTGGATCGTTAGGATTTTAAGTAGTAGTCAATAATTTACTAATCTAATCATCGTAATCGATTCGTTTGGATCAAAATGGTTTATGGTTATAATTGCTATTGTTAACACCGTTTTGATTGAATCAGATTGAATAATATTATTACGGCAACCAACAATTGATGCGTGAATCGGATTAAGTACATTGTTTTGATCTTTCACTATGTTCGGTTACTTGCTTTCTGTTTGGGATAGTGGTTTAAGTAAGGTTTTTGGAATGAGTTTAGTTGGTCTCTGTCTATAAATCAAAAGGGCATAATAAAGGTTTTACTTGAAAGTCGTCGCATATAATTGATATAGTGGACTTAACAATTGACGCATGTTTTATAGATTGATTCTGTGAATTCAGATTCTTGGTACATTTCAGTTTTATGATCATGTTTAGTCGTTGTTTAAATTGGAATCAGTGATAGTACAACATTTTATGTTATATGTATTTAGTTAGTTCGATTATGTGAACTTCGAAATGTGGACATGGTTGAACAAATAGATTGCAATTACATGATCATCAAAGCGAGGAAGTACATTTTAATTTGTTGAATATTATTTTTTTCATGTATTGTTGATTTAAATATTTTTTATTTGAATGTAATCCTAGCAATTTGTTATCAGAATAACTTATTTTGTGAAAGATTTAATCAACTAATTATATATAGTTGCTATGTGTATTGTTAATTATGTGATCTTGCTCTGCTCAAAGGAAGAGACAATTTGGCCAATTAATATTATACATGAATCGATTAGTGTATATAGATGTTATATGAATAGTTGGTTACTTATATGAACTGTCCTTAGCCCAAAATAAGACATTGTTTGGCCAATTAACCAAACACGTTATTCAATTAATCTATAGACATGTTTTGTGTATTGTTACATACGCGAATTGTGTCTGGCCCAAAGGAAGTCACAATTTGCTCATTTAACACTGTGTGTGCGATGATAAATGTGTTTTCAGATTTTTTACGTAAATCATTACCGGTCCAAAGATAAGTTATTATTTGACAAAATTAATCATCATCATTTGATTGTTGTATTGAGAGTATTGTTTACAATTAATTTTGTTGTCTAATGATTTGAAATTAATGTTATGCTAGGTATCTTGTGATGGGTTCACAAATTTTATTATTATTTGTGTCATGTATTATATAATATATATTTTTGTTGTTTTATGAGCTTACTAATGTTCCTAGTTGATCAAGTCAATATTACTGCTCAAGTTACCAATATCTCAAAGTAATGAAAGGGACAAATTTTAAGAGTTAGAAAGACACTATGGAAATCACCCTCGGTTGTATAGACTTAGATCTTTCACTTCAGTCAGAATGACCCACTTCCATTCCAAAGAATCTCGATAAAGTTAAAATTAAGAAACGAGATCGCTCCAACTGCATGTGTTTGGTGATCATGAAAAGCTATATTCCAAAAGTATCTTAGGACTGTATTATTCAGATAGAATGTGTCAAACTATTCTTTGAAAAAACTGAGCAATGCTTTGCCAAAAATGTGAAATCAAAGTGAGTAACCATTTGTCAGAACTAATTTCCATGAGGTATAAAGGAAAAGGAAACATAAGATAGTACATTACGGAGATGTTTGATTTTGCATCAAAACTCAAGGCACTAAAGTTAGAGTTGTCAGAAGACTTACTCATGCACCTGGTTTTGATATCTCTTTGTGCATATTTTGGAAAATTTAAAGTGAGTTATAATACTCAGATTATAAAATAGATTCTAAATGAGTTCATTTCTCACTTTGTGCAAGAAGAAGATAAGCAGTTGTGAGATTCGAATAAAATTGCTTACTTGGTATCAAACTCCCATTCAAAGGAAAAGAAGAAAGCCAAGGATGTTGTAGAACATCTATCAAACTCTCAATCAAAGGGAAAGAAAAAAGCTAAGGATGTTGCAGAAAATCTTTCTCAACAGAAGAAAAAGAAGCAAGATAAAAATTTTACTTGCTTCTTCTGCAAGAAGGAGAGACACATGAACGAGTGTCCCAAGCACGTTGGTTGATATGTAAAGAAGTGTATTCTTCTTATTTTAGTTTGACCAAAAGTCAATTTGGCTATAGTACTTATAGATACTTGATAGGTAGATTATGGTGATATTGCATACACAAGTATATTTATGCACGATTGGCTATGATATCGACTACTAAATAAATATAAAAATTCATCTATATGGATGACAAGAATAAAGTTATAGTGGAAGCTACTGAGACTCTTAGATTATGGTTAAAGACTATATTTTATTTGTATTTGTTTAATACATTTGTTGTACTATCTTTTAAACAAAATTTGATTTTCATTTCGGATTTAGATAAGTCAGGTTTTCTTGTTCATTTGAAAATAATAAAATTAGTCTCTATCAAAATTTGAATATTCTTGATTTCAATTATTTAATTGATAATCTACATATGCTTGACATTGTTAGCTTCTATAGTACAATATTATAAACAACTTTGTGTGGTACAATACAAAAAATGAGTAAAAATTATGTTGTGTTACAGCACAAATTATTAAGTCATATCTCTAAACACAGAATTCAAAAGTTTGTGTGAGATAGAATTCTTGAATCTCTTAATTTGGAAGATTATAAATTATGTATTTAATGCATAAAGAGAAAAGAACAAATGTTATGAACTTTGGCATCAAAAGAGCTACAAATGTCCTAGAACTTTAACATACTAATATTTGTGATACACTTTATGACTTCATAGAATGAATAATAATATTTTATTATATTTATAGATGATTACTTTTGATTGAGTTACCTATATTTGGCACATGAAAAGTATTAATCCTTAGACATTTTGAAATCTTTCGAAGATAAATTTGAACTTCAACTTGGAAAGAAAAAAAAGACCATTAAATTTGATTATGGTGGTGACTAGTACGACAAATATGATGAATTAGGAGAACAGCATCTAAGACCTTTTGCAGTTTTTCTCAATGAGTGTAAAATTGTTCTACAATATACTATGCCAAGAAAATTAAACATGAATGGCGTTGCACAATGTTGGAACCAAACTCTTAAAGATATGTTGAGGAGTATGATCAGCCATTCCACCTTACTAGAGTCACTCTGGAAAGAATTTTTAACAACTGTAGTATACATCTTTAACAGGGTTCCTAGTAAAGCAGTTAACAAAACTCCTTATAAAATTAGACACGTAAATAACTTAGTATTAGGCGCTTATACATTCTGGGTTGTCTGACTAAGGTATAGGCCGCAGAAAGGAAAACTAAACTGAAGAACAGTTATTTGTATCGTTGTTGGTTATGTTGAATGTCCTAGGGATGTAAGTTTTACAATTCCATAACAAGATCTTTCTTAGAGATGGGAAATGCTATATTTCTTGATGATGTTGAGTTTTAGGATGAAGGAAATATAAGGAGTGTTATATTTGAGAAAGATTTTGCTATTGAAAATAAACATATCATAGTATCTACTATTATTTATAATGCAATTTTGGATCAAGCCAATAATAACATCCTCCTTCTGGCACAACATATTGAGCAAACTCAACAAACTCAAGAAGTACCATTAAGGAGGTCTACTAGAAAAATAAAAAGTGCAATTTAGGATGATTATATCATCTTTCTTCAAGAATATGAGGATGGCATTGGTTTGACAGAAGATGATCATGAAGATTTTTCTGAAGTCCTGTGAAGTTTTGAGTCTTAAAAGTGGATTAGTGCTATGAAGGATGAGATGAAGTCTATGCAAGATAATGAAATTTAGGATCTTGTAAAGATGCCTAAATGAAAGAAACCTATTAGTTATAAATAAATATTAAAACCAAAAGAGATTCTAATGATAATATCAAGAGATATAAACCTCGTCTATTTACACAAGACTTTACTCAAAAGAAAGGTGTAGATTATAAAGAGACTTCAACTACAGTATCTTCAAAAGACTCTTTTAGAGAACTAGTTACTCATTTTCATTTGAAGTTGCACCAGATGGATATAAAGATTGCATTTTTGAATGATGACATTGATGAGATAATTAATATGGTTCATCCAGAATTTTTTTTTTAGATCCAAAGTCTCATAGGTGTATCTATAAGTTAAAGAAATCTATTTATAGTCTCATAGGTGCTTTGCATCAATGTTATCACAAATTTCATCAGGTTATTAGCTTATATGGTTTTAAAAAAAATATTATAGATGATTGTGTATCATATAAGTTTAGTGGGGGTAAATATATCTTCTTGTTATTATATGTCGATGATATTCTACTTGCAAGTAGCGTATCAATCTTATTCACAAAACCAAGTGATGATTATCAAAGAATTTTGAGATAAAAGATCTTAACGAAACTTCTTTTATATTAAGTATTCAGATACTACAGGATCGCTCCCAAATTATTCTCATGTTATCACAAAAAGAGCTATATCAATATGGTTTTGAGTAATTTGTATTTGTTAATAAAGATAATCATAAAGAAAATACACTCATTTTAAAGGAGAAAAATTTAGTCTCAAGCAATATTGCAAGAATAGTCTTGAAAGTTTCCGTCAACAATATGGAGTCTGATGTATGCTCAAGTTTGTACATGTCTCCACTTAACATTCATAGTGAGAGTTTTGAAAATATATTTTAGTAATCCTAGTATGAAATATTAGAAAAGAGCTAAATGTATGATGCATTGTCTGAAGATAACAAAGGACTATATGCTCACTTATCGGAAGTTAGACAACAAAGAGGTCATCAATTATTTTAACTTTTATTCTATGTGGTGTGAGGATATTTTACTCCATATCAGGATAAATTTTCATACTGTCTAGAGAGAATATCTCATGAAAGTTAGCTAAATAAACTTTAATAGTTCTTTTAGACATGGCCACACAGTTCATAACTTATTACGAGGCATCCAATCAAGGAATATGGATACATAATTTTGTTACTAGATTACGTATGACCAATGATATTGATAGGCCTAATCTATTATGATAATAATTTGGCAGTGTTCTACTCTAGTAATAGCAGCAGTTCAACAAAATTAAAGTTATTGATATCAAGTATCCAGTTGCTAAGAGAGACTTCAAAAAAATAGATTTTTATAGAACATATTAGGACAAGTTTATACTAGCAGTCACAGTAACTGTAGACTTGATACCTAAGATATTTCTTGAGCACACTACTCATATTGGTTTACTATTGATCGATGTCTTAGTTTAGTGAGAGTCATTTTGATATTCTATGATATGTGAACTATTTGTTCAACTAAAGAATAATAATATTTTTTTATTCTACTTTTGCATACGAAGAATGATTTGGATGTGCGCTATATTTGTATTGCATTAAAATTTTAGAATGATCTCGCTAAATTGGAATTAGTTAGAAATAAACATGTTCGCAATCATATTGTATCTAATTTCTATATTGCTCATCCATATTCGATCTATGTTTGAGTGTATTAGTATTGTAATCATTGTGAATTAGTCATAATTCTAATATGACAAATAGATGTGATAGTTCTATCTATACATGAGATAGACCAAATTATTTTAAGACTGGTCTAAAGATAAATAACATATGGATTGATGCCTAAGGAACTTGTAATGTGACAATTGAAGAAAAATATATAGCCCAAGTAAAATATTGTTAAGCATTCTATTTTCTAATAATCCAGTAGACTACATATTTATTAATCAGTTATGTTAGCTATTTGACTAGATGAGATATTATAAGATGATCCATATTTACGATGTTTGTGAGTATTTGAATATATGTGGTTATTCAAATACTCATGATTATATGACCTTCAAAATGAATATCAATTTTATGACAATATACCGGATATCAGTCAATTTAAAGGATTATAAGAACTTGACTAGGCCAATATATAAAGATTCTTAGGTTATGATCCTCAATATACTAAATCGATCACATTATCTTCTTCTCATCAGGAAGACAAACGTATGTCTTTGAAGTCTAAAAAGATTTAGTTGAGGAAGACTACAAATTACAATCTTCGTGTAGAATTTATTAATTCCATTCGTTGTAAGGATTTCACATCAAGCAAATGATCACTAACGATAGATATAGGTATTCCTATGAATTTTTAACTATTCAACATGATGACTATCTTGCCTTAGTAAATATGAATTGTATCTAATAGCTATCAACACACATTTTTGGGAGATATCTTTGCAACTAAGTAACCAAGGAGAAGTTCGAGTTTAAAATTTTGTAAATATACAGTGACACAATTCAGAAATTTTGTCTCAACAACAACTTAAATTAATCAGTCAAAAGAGTGTCAAAAATTTAGAAATTATAATTTTGGGTTTCGGCGAAGACTAGAACTGTGCCTCAAACAAGACATGTTCTGACATAACACGAACCCGGACGTTGGAGTTTCATTTGATTTCCAGCCTTTTTTTCCATGGTACAAATTTTATTTTCTGAAATAATCGTGGTTCATGGTCGATGTCCTTTTTCTTATATGTTTCTCGCAATAGATCATTTTCGCTCTTTTCGGAAAAGAAGACAATTTTTGTGCCGTCCCAGTCTGAAGTTATCAAGAGACATAGAAAACGATAGTTTAATTTAGTTATTACGAGCCGACAGAGGAGCAAGCTTAATATTGGCCTACAAACTCACTTCTGCGTTGGTTACAAGAGAGGAGACATGTCTTCTAGGCAGATTTATAAACTTCCATGTTCAGAGTCTCTTATTAATCGATTAGTTAATCATTATATTTGCAAAAATTAAGCCTATCACTATAGACGGATCTCCCTGTAGGCGATGTTTGTTTCCTCTTGTATCGGCATGGTGAGTTTTCTTTTGTTTTTCTAGATGACGCTGTGGTATATGTCTAACGTCAATATATGTATTTTTGTCGGGGTATTTTTTTATTATCACATTTTTTAGGGTTTTGTATAGTAAAATTTTAACGAGAATAACAATTATACATGTTTTGTTCATAATAGAGAGAATATCACATCAAATAAATTGTAGATATAATGACCACTAATAATATATGCTTGTATTGAGCCCTCCGTATATTACTCCTGTATAGTATATCCTTCCTAATTTGTAGGATTTAGTTTCCTAGTTAAAGTTATGTACGTCTGTTGCACTAGGGTTAGAACTTACAATTGTATATATATTGTAACCAAGGCCTAATGAGAACAAGCTCTTCTCTTTCACACAAATCGTACATGGTATCAGAGCAACACCCTAGCGCCATGACCAGTGAAGAGAAAGAGAAAACTGGAAAGACCGGAGACACGTCCGTGGTGCGACGATCTCCAATGACCGATCCCAGTTCATTGTTTTACATGACCTCTGCCGACAACCCCAGACTTGTAATCACACCCGTGATGCTCAAGGGCGACAACTATGACGAATGGATGAAGGCGTTTCGTAACGCTTTGAAGGCCAAGAAGAAGTTGGCTTTTATTAATGGCCGAATTCAGGAACCAGCTAAAACTGATCATGATTTTGATGATTGGAGCGCTGTGAACGCTATGTTAGTTGGCTGGATCTTTAATACGATTGATTCGTCATTGCGTTCAGGAATGTCTTACATGGAAAACGTGAAAGATCTCTGGGAGGACTTGAAGGAGCGGTTCTCTGTGGGCAACGACATGCGAGTATATCAATTGAAGAGTGAGATCTCAAGTTTTAAGCAATCAGGCATGAACTTGAGCGCTTACTATAATCGGTTAAAAGGTATGTGGGAAGAACTCAATGCGTATGTTAAGCAACCAACATGTACCTATGGATGTAAATGCGGAGCTGACAAGGAACTAATTTGTGAACGAGAGAAAGAAAAAGTGTACCAGTTTCTAATGGGACTCGACGATTCAATATATCACACAGTCCACTCGAACATCTTGAGCACTGTCCCGCTGCCAAATCTCAACCAGATTCATGCCCGCCTTATGAATGAAGAAATTCATCGTGCTATTGCAATTGCGAAGGATGAGAGAGCCGAGGCTCTTAGCTTTGCTATTCAAACAAAGCTGAAATTACCAACTCGTCGCGATGATGGAAAACCTATTTGTGGAAACTGTAACAAGCCTAGTCACAACGTTTCCGAGTGTTTCCAACTCATAGGCTATCTGGAGTGGTGGTATTCTAGTAAGGATGGACAAGTCAGCGGTACCCGTGGAGGTAGAGGAGGAGGACGCGGTACAGGTCACAGTAACGGGAGAGGGCGCGAACAGGTTGCAAACGCTGCTCAAACCCGTCCTGTACAAGGATCAATGGCCACGGAAGGTGGTGTGTATGAAGGAGACCGATCTGCGTTTCCTTGGATGAATGACGAGCAATGGAAACAGGTTGTCGGCGTGTTCAATGGAGCAAAGCCTGACGGAGGGCCTTCCAGAATCGATAAGCTGTCTGGTAAGGAAGTTGGTGCTCAGTGGCTACTTGACACCGGCGCCTCTAACCATTTGACTGGTGATATTACTTACTTATCTAATGTCGTGAGCATTAGTTCATGTCCAGTGCGACTTCCGGATGGTAGCGATGCACAGGCAATTAAAGCTGGCATAGTTAAAATTGGGCCAGGATTGACACTACTTCATGTTTTATTTGTTCCAAATTTGACGTGCAATTTGATTTCCGTCTCTCAATTGATCTAGGACTCATACTGCATAGCGAGCTTTGCTGACAAAATATATGTTTTATAGGACCGCACTTCAAGGATGGTGATTGGTGTGGGTGAGCAGCGGTCGGGGGTCTATGTGTTGCGCGCGGTATCGTCTGTTCGGGCCTTCAAGACAGTCGTCAGTGAATCTCCTGTTTTGTGGCATGCTCGGATGGGACATCCCTCGCATAAAGTTTTAGCTATGTTACCTTTTGTCGGCAAGGATACTAGTTTATTGTCAGATACTTCTTGTGATGTTTGTTTTCGGGCTAAACAAACTCAGCCCCAATTTGATTCTAGTTCTAATAAAGCTGATGAACCATTTGGATTGATTCATTATGACTTATGGGGTCCGTACCGTCTTCCCTCTTCATGCGGTGCAAGATATTTTTTGACCATCGTGGATGATTGCTCTCGAGCAGTTTGGATTTACTTGTTTGCTGAAAAGAGTGAAGTTGCTTCTATTTTCCCAAATTTTCATACGATGATTATGATGTAGTTTAATAAGCAGATTAAAGTACTCCGTAGTGACAATGGCTTGGAGTTTATTGGGCTCTGACCTCTTCTTCGTGTGCATGGAATACTACACCAGACCTCCTGTCCTGATACGCCTCAACAAAATGGTCGTGTTGAGCGCAAACATCGACATATTCTTAATGTTGGTCGTGCCCTTCGTTTTCAAGCTAATCTGCCACTGCAATTTTGGGGTGAGTGCATTCTGACTGCGGGCTTCTTGATAAATCGCACTCCAACTCCTTTGCTTAAGGGCAAGACTCCTTATGAAATACTCTTTGGTCAAGCTCCATCTTACTCTAGCTTGCGTACATTCGGGTGCTTATGTTATGTGCATTATAGACCACGAGTTAAGGATAAATTTGATGCTCGCAGTCGCCGGTGTATCTTTCTTGGGTACCCTTTTGGTCAAAAGGGTTGGCAAGTCCACGACATAGAGAGCGAGAAGACTTTCGTATCTCAGGATGTGACTTTCTTTGAGGAAATATTCCCTTTTATTGAATCATCGATGCCACCAATCCCTCCTCCTTTGCATGTGCCAACTGATCCCATGGTACCCTGTGTCGATGATCCTCTTACTGTAGTTGAGCCCTTCGATGTGAGGGGGAGCATTTCTGATGGTGTAGTACTTGTTGAATCTGGAACAGAAACTAGCCCTGACCCAACCATGAGCGATGACCGTGGGGAGCCTATTACGGTACATGACGCCCCTTCATTATCGACTCCTGATCAACTTGGGCGTAGGCATCACACCCGTGTGCCACCCGCCAAGTTTCAAGACTTCATCATAAACCATGTCTGCACTCATACTGCCCGCGCACTTCATGACCCACCTCCCTCCGCTCCTTTCCCACATCGATCAAAGTCCTCAGGTATAGTCTATCCTATTGCAAATCATGTTACCACTGCTATTTTTCCTCTGTGCCATCGACAGTTTGTTGCAGCTATCACTCATGGTCATGAACCGGCTCATTTTCGCGAGGCTGTTAAGGATCCTCGTTGGTGTGTAGCCATGCAGGATGAAATTGATGCCCTTGAACGGAATGCAACTTGGACATTGGAAGTCTTGCCTCCGAATAAGACTGCGTTTGACTGCAAATGGGTTTATCGCATTAAATATCACTCAGATGGTTCCGTTGAGCGTTACAAAGCTCAACTTATTGTGCGTGGTGATCGACAGACTGAAGGTATTGATTATAATGAGACATTTGCACCTGTTGCTAAAATGGTCAGTGTTCGCATCTTTCTTGCTGTCGCTACTGCTCGCTCTTGGCACTTGCATCAGATGGGCGTCCACAATGCCTTTCTTCATGGGGACCTTGCTGAGGAAGTTTATATGAAACTACCTCCTGGGTTTCATAATTCAGGTGATGGGAAAGTCTGTCACCTGCGTAAGTCCTTGTATGGGCTTCGCCAAGCTCCTCGTAATTAGTTTGCCAAGTTGGCTGCTGCCCTGCGTACTTACGGATTTACTCAATCTTATGCTGACTATTCCCTTTTCTCCTATCATCGGAGTGGGGTGTCTCTTTGCATTCTTGTCTATGTCGATGATCTGATCATTGGAGGCAGTCATGAAGACTCTATTGCTCATCTCAAGTCTTACTTGTCCAGATGTTTTTATGTGAAAGATCTCGGTCTTTTGAAGTACTTCCTTGGATTAACTATCGCTCGCCGAACCGATGGAATTTTTGTCTCCCAGTGCAAGTATGCATTGGATCTCGTTAATGATTGTGGATTGCTTGGCGCTAAACCAGCCACCTTCCCTATAGAGCCTAATCATGGTTTAGCACTCTCTGACAGTCCCGAGTTTCCTGATGGCGAGGCCTATCGCCGCCTCGTTGGCCGCCTAATTTATTTACTAATTACTCGCCCTGAACTCAGTTATTGTGTTCATATCCTATCTCAGTTCATGCAACGTCCTCGTCAGGAGCATTGGTACGCTGCTCTCCGCGTGGTACATTATCTAAAGGGTCGGCCCGGTCAGGGCATTTTCCTACGAGCCGATAGTGATCTCCAACTCTACGGTTACTGTGATTCGGATTGGGCCAGCTGTCTTCTCACTCGACGCTCATTGACTGGTTACTTTATTCGTCTCGGTCTATCCCCTGTCTCTTGGAAGACCAAGAAGCAACATACAGTGAGTCGCTCCTCTGCTGAAGCCGAATATCGATCTATGGCTGCTGCCACTTGCGAATTACAGTGGATCACCATGCTTTTGCGTGATCTTGGCATCACTCTTACTAGCCCTATGCGCTTGTTCTGCGATAGTCAATCGGCTATCCACATTGCCACTAATCCGGTGTTCCATGAACGCACCAAGCATATTGAGGTTGATTGTCATTATGTATGGGATGTCGTTCAAAGTGGTCGCCTTGTTCTCACTCACGTTCCTACCCATCTCCAGCTTGCCGATATACTTACCAAAGCTCTTGGCAAGCGTCAATTTGATTTTCTTCTCGGCAAGTTGGGCATCTGCGACCTCTATGCTCCAACTTGAAGGGGAGTATTGAGCCCTCCGTGTATTACTCCTATATAGTATATCCTTCCTAATTTGTAGGATTTAGTTTCCTAGTTAAAGTTATGTACGTCTGTTGCACTAGGGTTAGAACTTACAATTGTATATATACTGTAACCAAGGCCTAATGAGAACAAGCTCTTCTCTTTCACACAAATCGTACAGCTTGCATGAAATTCTAAAGCCAACATGAGTAAATATGACCAGGAGAGAGTTTTTCTTCCGATGGTCACTTTAATTGTCTAAATTACTCGGATTTGTGCCGTACGGAGGGTCCGTAGATACGACACGATTTTCCAGCATTCATGATTTAGTGATGATCCTAGTGTACCACCGGTCTCTCTCTCATATTCGGATTCCACTAGGATATAAAGCAAGGAAGCAGAAACGTACTCCACCAATCTCAGATTTCAGTCCATCTATAAAATACCATCCAACAATATATTATTCTAGATGTCAAAAGTTTTAACAAAAACTAATCTCAAATTGCATCCACCAAAATCACCTAGCATTTATGGGAAACAACGTTTTTTTATATTCAGAATACGTGTATAGAGATATTTTTATATTGTAATTTTTACTAAGTTCTTATTATCCATATTAAATGCTCCGAATTAATAGATGCTTTCTAGCTTTTTTGGTGGAGTTGATTATTTATGGCTTTTGCTCGCTTAGTCGCTTTAGTGCTTGCTGACGTAGGCGCGCACACGGCACTCGCGCACAGAATAGTAAAACGCAAGACACCAGGAACACGTAAGGTAATGCTTACTTGGCAGCAGCACACTGGACGGTGGCACTTACACGTCAACGTCCCTTAAAAATGACTTTTAAATAATTTAAAAAATCACAAATTAGCATAATGTATTATATGAAATTTTAAATATTGTGATCTGAATATTGCGGAATACAAAACTATATCGATGCATGGTTGTACTGTGATATATTAGATGCTATTGTTTATAAATCAAATGATAGATATTGTCTTAATATTTGAAATTATTCAATATAACTTTTTGGACTTAATCTTATAGTTGCATAGTAGAACTCATCTAAACTCTAAAATTAGATAACTGATTCTATTAAAAATACCATTTAAAAAAAATATATACCAAAAGTTAAAAAAAAATTAACTTTGAAATAATCAAAATTTATCTTTTGAATATAGTCAATAATATACACCAAAGAATTGATTCTACTATATTAAAATCGCAAAAATGTCAAAAACATTATAGTTACTTTTACTCATACTAGCCACCAAAATTTTCGCCTCTAACGTTGTTTATACTAAGAAATTTTATTATAATAAGATGATGATAAGGTTTGATGATATGAAGAGATGAATGATGATATAAAATTATCAAATGAATGAAGATTTTGGGAGACCTTATACTGCTGAGGATGTCAAAGCTCCTCTTGATCAGATGCATCCAACGAAGGCTTCTGGTCCGGATGGGATGCCTCCTATCTTCTTTCAGAAGCATTGGCAGTTAGTGGGTTCGGCTGTAGTGCAGGAGGCTTTAGCGGTACTAAATAATAAGGTTGATCCCTCTAATTTAAACCGTACTATTATTGCTTTGATTCCCAAAATCAAACGGCCTTTGACGTGCTCGGAGTACAGGCCAATTAGTCTTTGTAACGTGGTGATGAAGGTGATTACAAAGGCTATCGCAAACAGGTTGAAAGTACATCTGGACAAGATCATTAGTCCTAACCAGGGAGCTTTTGTCCCAGGACGAATTATTACAGATGTGGCATTGCTTGGGTTTGAAGCCTTTCACTATTTAAGAAAGAAGACTACTGGTAGCAAGGGTTTTTGTGCAATAAAGCTCGATATGATGAAGGCGTATGACAGGGTAGAGTGGCCTTACTTGGAAAGTTTAATGTTGGTGATGGGGTTTTCTGTTGTTACGGTCGATCTTATTATGCGATGTGTGAAGACTATCAGATACTCGGTACAGGTAAATGGCAGGATAGGAAATTATTTTACTCCGAGCAGAGGTCTACGTTAGGGGGACCCGTTATCTCCATACTTATTCCTGCTCTGCGCAGAGGGCTTTGGAGCCCTATTGGACTATGCAATACGAGAAAAGTCTCTTCATGGTATTCAACTTGCACGAAATGCTCCTGTGCTTTCACATTTATTTTTTGCAGATGACTCGTTGATCTTTACTAGGGCATCTGAAATGGAGTTGGGACATCTTCTCGGTATCCTTGAGACTTATCATGCTGCATCGGGCTAAAAGGTAAATTTGGAAAAGAGCTCAATCTCTTTTAGCCGTAATGTTCCGGAGCAGGAGGCTGAGAGACTTCGCGCTCTTGTTGGCATGCATGGAGGAAAAGAGGAGGACAAGTACCTTGGTCTACCAACCATTGTTGGCAGGTCTAAAAGAGCTATATTTGCACAAGTGGAGCAAAGAATTCAGGATCGAATTAGCCATTGGCAGGTTCGTTTCCTATCCCGTGCCGGTAGAGAGGTACTTATTAAGTCGTTCCTTCAATCTATACCGACTTATGTGATGAGCTGTTTCCTTCTCCCTATTGGAACCTGTGATCGGATTGAGAAAATGTTGTGTAATTTCTATTGGGGACGAGCTGATGGTCATAATAAAATGCACTGGAGGAAATGGGAGAAAATGTGTCGGCCTAAGAATGAAGGGGGCTTGGGTTTCAGACGTCTTCATAATTTCAATAAGGCAATATTGGCAAAATAGGCTTGGCGACTACTCACGACACTGGACTCTTTAACGGCAAGGATACTTCGAAGCAAATATTTTCCGCGGGTATCGATTTGGGATGTCTCGCCCAGGAGTTATGATAGCTACGCTTGGCGTAGTATCCTCGCAGGTATTCCTCTCCTTCGACAGGGAATCGAGTGGCGTATTGGGAATGGAGATAGTATACTGATATGGGAAGATAATTGGATACCTGGAGCAGCTTCTGGAGCTCCTAAATATATATGGCCAGGTACGGATAGATACCATTGGGTTTCGGAATTATTGAACGAGGAGGGAACGGGTTGGAATACACAATTGCTAGACTCAATTTTTGGCGCAGATGTTAGTAGGCTTATCTGAGGTATTATTTTAAGCCCTAGACGTCCTGCGGATATTCTTAGATGGCGCCTCACGGGAGATGGAGAATTTACGGTTCGAAGTGGGTATCGACTGGATTTCGGAGTTTGGTGGGTGGCTAACCATTCGGATTATGTTGATGACATAAGAGGTGCATTATGGAAGAAGTGCTGGTCTTTATGGTCCCCTCCTCGTATACAAACTCTAGTTTGGCAGATCATTGACGACAACTTGCCTGTGCGGTTCAACCTACAACGGCGTGGAGTGGTTGTCGAGGAGATATGTTCGGATTGCTGTATCAGGGTGGAAACTACTTCGCACCTATTTTTTCAATGTGCATGGTCTCGTCAAATTTGGAGGGAGGTTGGTGTCGACTTTGGTGATGCAACTTTTAGTAGTTCCAGTGAAGGCTTACTACACTTATTTTTGGTCAGTGATCACGCTGAACAAAGCCGACGAGCTACCTGCCTTTGGCTGATTTGGAGACTGAGGAATCTACTAGTCTTCCAGCCGAGTGAGGTTTGTGATCGACAACAGTTTCTGGCAAATGGATTTCGATTCTGGCAGGAGTATATGGAGATGCACGCCATGCACACAATGGAGGAGAGAACTCCGCGTTCATTGATATGGAGGACACCGGAGGTGGGTTGGTACAAGGTTAATGTTGATGCAGGGATCCAAACGGCGGGAGGTGGTCAAGTTGGGGTCGTTGTGCGAGATGATAATGGAAATTTTATAATGGCGGCTGTATGAGTCTTCCCCAACGTATGCCATCCTACTATTCTGGAGGGAGAAGCAGTGCGTGCCGGTCTTGATCTGGCTGGATTGCTAGGGCTTGAGAGAGTTATAGTGGAATCTGACTGTTTACCAGTTGTGCAACAGTTACACAAGTCTGCCACTAGTAGAAATGATCTGGCAATTATCTTGGAAGATTGTAAACTATTATTTGCCCAGTTTCGACTTATCCGAGTGTGTTATGTGCAAAGGGAAGCGAATCAGTCTGCTCACGTCCTAGCAAAGATGACTGTCCCTGACGAACACGAGGTTTTGGTGATCACTTGGCCTTCTGAGGAACTGCATTCTGTTTTGGAAAAGGATAATCTTGGTCAGGAGGCTCAATGAATCGAAGTATAAGCGTATCCTTCAACCTTGTGCAGTGCTATCGCTGGTACTCTTTTTCTTATTTCCGATTTTTTCCCGGTGCGGCGGGTTTTCTGGAATAGGTTTTTTTAATGAGACCATCGGTTGCAACTCTGTACTTGTACGGAGGGAAGGGTTTCCGCTGATCTATAGTGGTCTAGCCTGTGAACTTTGCCCCCGTTCGTTTGCTTTTGCCATCTTCTAGTTCGGCTTGTGTTATGTGCTATATGCTGTAACTTTTGTTCCAAGTTATCAATGGAATATCTTTTTCCCGAAAAAAAAAATTATCAAATGAGTAAAATTTATGATCTTAAAATAATGGTGAATTGAAGATGAAAATCATATTCATTAATAAACATCGTTTTATACAAGACTGAAACATAATTTTAGAACCAAAACTTGCTAAAAAAAAATCCGTTATTACTATTATTTAAATACCATTCCCCACTTGATAAGAGATCAATATGGAAATTTTCCCTAAAAACAAAAATTACACGGCGGTAATTGATATATATGTCTTTCAAAAATAAGAATTCTTCCCGAAAGAAACAGCCGGCAAAACCGAAGGATAAAATGTTAAAACTTAAAAGAGAGAAAATATATAAAAAAAACGAAAATAAAATAAAGAAGCTATTATATATATAAATCCAACACCGCCACTCCCCATCCACCACCCTCGCGCCACCTGAGAGATAGAAACTTCAACTCCGACTCCGACAATGATGACGTCATCATCCACGAAGGACGACGAAGACGAGGAGCCCTCCTCGGAGTCCAACCGACTCCTTCCTTCTCCTTCTCCGGAGGAGGAAGACCCGTCGTTCGAGCCGAGGGAGAAGATCCACGTGGTAAACGTGGAGGCCGCCGGAGAAGAGGAGCGGGTCCCGCCGTTCTCGTGGAGGAAGCTATGGGGGTTCACGGGACCCGGGTTCCTAATGTCGATAGCCTTCCTGGATCCGGGCAACCTGGAGGGGGATCTCCAGGCGGGGGCCATCGCGGGGTACTCGCTCCTCTGGCTACTGATGTGGGCCACCGCCATGGGGTTGCTTGTCCAGATGCTGTCGGCCCGTGTCGGTGTCGCCACAGGACGCCACCTGGCTGAGCTATGCCGGGAGGAGTACCCCTCTTGGGCCCGCTACGCGCTCTGGTTCCTCGCTGAGGTGGCCCTCATTGGCGCCGACATCCAGGAGGTCATCGGCAGCGCTATTGCCATCCAGATTCTTAGCCGCGGGTTCCTCCCCCTTTGGGCTGGTGTCTTGATCACCGCCTCGGATTGGTAAAATTGCTGTCTTTTTTTAACTTGGGTAGGCTTTGTTGCTGATTTTGATTGTGGGTTTGGTCGGGATTTGGGACTGCATGTCTTTTTTTATTATTGTGTTCTGTAATCCAAAGCTGCTGTCTTTTTGAACTTGGGTGGCCTTGGTTGCTGAATTTGTTTTTGGGTTTGGTCTTGATTTGGGAATGCATGGTGTCTTGGTTCACTAATTTTGGTTCGAGAGGCTTCTCTTCTAGCTAGTATTGGTTAATTGTTGCTAAATTCTTCGACTTGGTTGCTTTATGTGTTAGTGAGGTGGTGGCTGGGCTTGGTTGCTGAATCTGCTGGTTGGATTGGTCCGGATTTGGGAGTGCATGATTTCTTTTGTGTGTTTTTTAATGCATGATGTCTTTTTGAACTTGGGCGGGCTTTGTTGCTGATTTTATCCGATAGATTGGTTGGAACTGGGAGTGCATCGAGTCTTGATTTACTGATTTTGGCTCGAGAGGCTTCTGAGTTCGTCCAAGAGTACATGGTCTTAGAGGCTTCACTAGTAGCTACAGCTGGTGAATTTTTACGAAGTTTGCTCTTATTGTGTAGAGTAAAGTTTTCGGGTTCTCTGGTGTCATCCTTACTTTTTAATCTTGGTGAATAGGGAAACTAAAGGATTTTGTTTTGTTTCCGTGGCAGCTTCATGTTTTTATTCCTGGAGAACTATGGGGTGAGGAAGCTAGAAGCAGTTTTTGCTGTTCTTATTGCTACTATGGCTATGGCGTTTGCATGGATGTTTGGCGACGCAAAGCCTAGTGGGAAGGAGCTTCTGATCGGTAATATAGAGGATGGAAAGCTGAACTAGTATTAATTTGTTTTGATGAGCTAGAAATTAGTTTCTTCAGATTAAATATGTTGATCAGAATCGGTTGGGACATGTTTGCAGGTATTTTAATTCCAAGACTTGGATCAAGTACGATTCGGCAAGCTGTGGGTATAGTTGGTTGCGTTATAATGCCTCACAATGTATTTTTACACTCTGCTCTAGTACAATCGAGGAAGATAAACCCACATAAGAAAGTGCAGGTTCAAGAGGCTTTGAATTACTATTTGATCGAGTCATCAGTTGCTCTTTTTGTCTCCTTCATGATCAACTTATTCGTGACCACAGTTTTTGCCAAGGGATTCTACGGTACTACACAAGCCAGTAGTATAGGATTAGTCAATGCAGGGCAATACTTGGAGGAGAAGTATGGAGGGGGGATATTTCCTATTCTTTATATCTGGGGCATTGGTTTGTTGGCTGCTGGGCAGAGTAGTACAATAACTGGCACCTATGCTGGCCAATTTATCATGGGAGGTTTCCTCGACCTTCGGTTAAAGAAGTGGTCGAGATCATTGATAACGAGAAGTTTTGCCATTGTGCCAACCATAGTAGTGGCTATTGTGTTCAACAGATCAGAATCATCATTGGACGTCTTAAATGAATGGCTCAATGTACTTCAGTCAATGCAGATTCCTTTCGCGCTCATCCCGCTGCTTACTCTGGTTGGAAAGGAGAAGGTCATGGGGGTCTTTAGAATTGGGCCAGTTCTTGAGGTATGCCATTTACTTGACATATTTTGAACTTTTTCGAGTCTGCTTTAAACATCCATTACAACTGGAATTTTTTTAGCAGAGTTTGATAGTTTTTTATTCCCTGACTATTTTGACAGAAAAATTACCAAATAATCAAAAAAATAAAAATAAAGATATAGTTCGGCTAGATACTATCCCACTATGATGCTTAAATTGGTTAAATCTGTGATTCCTTTACTGATAAGTTGCAACTTCCTGATCAAGCGGAATCTGAAACTTCTTGAGAGAGCTGATTGGCTCAACAGGGCATAGAATAGAACTTGATGCATTTCATGTTTTGGATGATGAAGATGCTAGGTCCATGAGCTGCAGTGTGCGTTTAGATGAGCCGGAAAACTGCCCTTTGATTTGATTTGGCTTTGATGGAAGGAAAACGCTGGAATGAATAGAACCAAATGTTTATTTTTCACTGTCATGTTACAGTTTCTAGATGACGGTGCATTAGTCTTGTTTCTTACATCTTGTTTATATCAGCCCTTTGATTTTGATTTCGGTTTCTACCACGTCTTTTTCCTCATCGTACTCTTCTTTTCTTATTTGCAGAGGCTGGCATGGACTGTTGCTGTCTTGGTGATACTGATCAATGGTTATCTTTTGTTTGATTTCTTTCACTCCGAAGTAAGAGGACTTCTATTCGGGATTTCTGTATGCGTTGGTGCAGTCGCGTATGTGGCTTTTATTGCCTATCTGGTTCTACGCACCGGAACTCCTTCACCTCCATCCTTGTGAATGAGCTTTGAAAATTGAGCTCCTTCATCCATGGAGTGGCTTCACGGTGTTTTGAAGCTTTATCTCCGCCAAGAAACCAGCCAATGCCGCCTTACCAAGGCAGTCTCAACTTGTTCAGATACCAGGGCGTATGGCTAGGAAGCTGAGGGTATCAGGTGGCCTTTGAGGGTAAATTTGTGCATTGTTACTTCAGTTAATCTGATGCAGTTCAGGGGCAGAGGTAGATCAGGTTTTCAAATTTTTTTATGTTCAGATTTCAGAATTAGGACAAGTTTGTATGCTGTTCTTCAATATGGGACGTCTTGTACTATAGTAATGTAACTTTCTACGTACAAAGGACTAACCAATACAATAAAAGATCCAATTTTCCAATATCTTATCTACAATTTTCATTTTAAAATATTTTTTCCTGTTATTCATCATCTTATCGCCTATGCCACAACAGTTTTAAATAGGTATACTTGCAACATGTAGTTTCAAGAGAACAAGATTATTTTGGTTTTATTTAGGATGAGAGAAGAGGGAACCAGATTTGCTTCGTGATTTGTATGTAACTTAACCGTATATAGCAAGTAACCATATTTTACAGATCATAATGCAAACAATTAATCATTGTCGCCTCTAAGTTGACTATTGAATGTCGGTTCAATTGCTCCTAGTAGTGGAACAACATCTGGATGCGTTTCACTCTTTTCGTCATACAGCTTTTTTTTTCTTTCTAAAAAGGTAGAATATATTGATTAAAAAAAAAGCAATATACATGTAAACATTTTACATGCTTACAAAATATGGCAGCAGGCACAATAAAAAAAGGCCACAAACTGCACATACAAAAGACGCAATTCGCTTCGAGAGAAGAGAATAGGAGCATCCCTACACTGACCAGAAATATTAAAAAGGAAATTAGGACTACAAAAGAGGAATTGCGCAGTGAATCAGCTTAACAAAGGAAGAGAAAGGCAAGATGGAACAAAGGACGCCGAGGATTGGAAGTCACCGCAAGAGATTTTGAATCACCATAGTAAGATCTTGACTACAATAGACTTCTCCGGAGTTGGACCAAAGTTGTCACTCGGAAGTTTTCCATAAAATATTATGAAGAGGAACTTGTAAAAGTTATCTATTATATTTTAGATAATTCTATCAAAGTGGTTTTCATGTAATTGAACTCTATGATTGATGACTCTTAGGAGTAAGTATTTTCTTATAACACTAATTATTTGTTTAATCACAACTATCCATTGGAAACTTGATAAACGCATCACATTGAATTTAGGTACGTAGTTGGACATCTCTCTGCCTATTAATAGATATTAATGATATCTATCGATTGACATCATAACACGGAGTTTAAATTTGGTATTGTACTACATAGTATAGTATGGTGATGTAGTTTTATAAACAAGGATATTATTGTCATTTAGGCCAAAAAAATCAATTAAACTAAAAAAGTAAGAAAAAGAGAGAAAGAAGAGTACAGGAAAAGAGGAAGAAGGAGAAGGAGAAGGAAGGAGAATGAAGACGAAGAAAGAAGAAGGAGACCCACGGTACTGGAGACCCGTCGCATCGGGTACCCACCGCATCAGAGACCTGTTGCCCCACCTTACCGGAGAAGACAATTTCGGCGATGATTCTGGCGAGTTTCTCCTTCGTCGATCCACTACGGCATCGCTCCAGAGCTCCACCCACCTCAGCATCCTCACAACCGCGCCAGTGTCCAAACTCCGGCGTCCAAATTCTAATAATTTTTTTGATAGTTTGCCCAGATTATTCAACGGTTTACACAGTTAT